>JANHFO010007897.1:216843-229410 GCA_032468095.1 Pareas carinatus | reverse complement strand
AGGAAGGAAGGAAGGAAGGAAGGAAGGAAGGAAGGAAGGAAGGAAGGAAGGAAGGAAGGAAGAAGAAATAATAAAGAAAATACTCGACTGTGCAAAAATGGATAGATTGACGATGAGAATGAAAAAAAAAGAACATTCAGATAATTTTCAAATTTGGAACTTATTTTATATATGGCTCAAAAGAAGAAGGAAGGAGTAGGAATCAAAATGGACTAGAAAAGGTTAATAACATATTCGATAATATTGAGATTGGTGAACTGTATAAATAAAAAAACTAAATATTTTAAAATATCTGCATCAGATATAGTCAAAGAGTCTCTGTTCCATCCTTTTCTGCCATTTTCATAATTTTATAATTCTTGGAGAGAAAGCAGATAATTTCATTACCATTTCAGGTATGATGTTTTATGAAACTTCCTTTATTTAGGATGGAACGGCAATCTTGAGGGTGATACAGAGTGAGCTAAATATTTTAGAAGTAGAACGGATCTGTTTCAAGCTTAAGATGCCTGCAAATTAATTTGAAAGGGACCGGTTTGAACTCAAAACACCAACGGGACATGGTGTGAAATATAGTTCTCCAAAATCAAATACGAATAGTCTTACAAAGCACAGAAAAAAGTCTATTAAAATCTAAACAGGTAAAAAATAAACAATCTAAAAACTAAGCTAAGACATTAGCATTAAAAAGTCCAGGAAAATAAAACACTTCCATCTTCTCCCAAGTCATAATGGATGGTTTCACCTCAACCGGCAATTTATTGAGCAACCTGAATTCCATCAGCAGCACACACATATATATGTTTGTTTCATTTCTCTTCCTTTCCCACTCCCTGCCTATAACAATTTTCAGATATACGTTCACTGCCCACAGTAATTTCTTTCTCCCATTTTCCAGAGGGCTGTTCCTATGTTCAAAACGGTCAACAGTGAAATGGTACAAACCAATTCTATCTGGTGTGTTGTCAATTTGGGATGGAGAACTTGAGACGCTGCTGCTCTGATGTGAAGAGGCATGACTCCCAGGTCGCTGGCCCTCTTCTACCGATGGAGCAGGCGAAGGGCTGTCTTGGATCCTCTCCTGTAAAGAAAGGAGATTGGTTCAAGCAATTAATCGCATTTGTTAAGGGATTGCATCCGAAGGAGGTCAAAACGAATCTTTATATTGCAAACTAAAATGGGAAAAAAATGGAATAGAATCCAGATCAGTCTATATGATAATAAAAGAATAATAGAATTGGAAGGAACCTTGGAGGTCTTCTAGTACAGCCCCTGTGAAAGCAAGAGACCCTATACCAGTGATGGCGAACCTATGGCACGAGTGCCATAGCAGACGCGCAGAGCCGACTCTGCTGGGACGCGAGTCAAGTCGCCCCGGCATCGCTCCAGAGCTCTCCGTGCTCAGAAAGGAATTTAAATGTATTAGAAAATAGATTCTATGGGAAAAGACTAGATACGATTAACTGTATACTCACTCAACTGATGCCTGTTGAAATGTTTTTTTTAATTTTATAAATAAACAAAAAATTATTCTAAAAAAAGAAGAAGAAAGAAACGAGTAGCGGCGCCAGGCGATAATGTCACGGGGTCATGTGCATGCTCAAAAAGAGAGTAGCAGTGCCGGATGATGATGTCACAGGACCATGCACATGCTCAGGTAGAGTAACGGCTCCAGGCAATGATGTCACAAGTAGCAACATTAGCCGGGACTCATCCGGGGACTCAGGGACTAAAAGATTAGCCATCACTGCCCTATACCATTTCAGACAAAGAGTTATTCAATTCCTGGAGGCAAGCTGTTCCACTGATTAACTGTGCTTAACTTTCTCTGTAGTTCTAGGTTGGTCCTCTCATTGATTAGCTTGAGCAAGTTGGACTCTTCCATGTGTTTACTCCCAAACCAATTCATAAGTTTGAGTTGAATCAACTCAATTTGGATGTCCAAATGGAGTTAGAGTGACTTTCTGGGGGAAGTAAAATCAAATTGGATCAATGTTTTCAATAAGATTGAGAGGAACCATGCACCTCTAGCACCCAAAAGTCATCACTGCCAATCAACCTGAATGATCAGGCCACCTTCAGAGCATGCTGTGGTATCTTGTGATGCCAGCATAAGAATCCACTGGAGTGGCCTTGGCAGAAGATCCAAAAAAGAAATGAGGCAAGAGACGAGGCGAAGACGATAATGGTGAGGTGGCTCTATTTTGAAATGACAACCATTGCTTCTTGACAGTTGGAAACAATCTGTCTTCCCCCTCCACAACTCTACATTGCAGTTCATTAGCAAGCAGGCAAGACCTCAGGATGACCAACCCAACCACTCTCTGGAGCGCAGGAATAAAGAAAATTAGGTGAGTTGAATGCTCCCTACACGAGTGAGAAAGAAGTCAGCTCTAATGTTGTTTAACCTTGTGTTGGCTCGTCAAAATAGGCCAGGTGAAGAAACACACATCGCAAGAACTACAGGAATTCCACTTTATTATGATAGGGTATAATTGCAATTTTTGGAAGCTTGACAGAATTTCCTTCTGTTTCTCTCATACAGAATGATGGTGGAGCTATTTGCTTCCTCCTTTTCCAGTCTAAAACAGTGGTCACCAACCTTTTGGACCGCAGGGACCACTAAATTCATAATTTTAAATCCCACAGACTACTAATATGAATTTTTTTAGAAGATACAAACATTTGTAAAATAATAATCAGAGAACTTTCATTATTAATATAAAAGGCACCTATTTAATATAACAAAATTAAAAAAGCTTATTTACATATAACAAAATCATAAATGCTTATTTAATCGTAACAAAAACTTTAAAGGTTATTTAATTGTAGCAAAATTATTAAAGTTACTACAAAATAATTGATGTTTCTTTAAGTATTATACATGTCAGTGTGATATTTGTTCCTGCTTGAGAGAGAGAGAGAGAGAGAGAGAGACACCCACACTCACAAAGAGACAGCGGCAGAGGGAGAGACAGAGAGACAGAGAGAATGAGTGACAGACACAAATACACACACAGGAACCATACAACTATACAAAAAAATTCAAATAATCTCCCGATTTTCCTGTGGACCACCAAAATTTTCTCCTGGCCCAACAGGTTGACGACCACTGATATGGAGGACACCTAAGCTGATCTGAAGTTATCTTTCTGCAACTTTGTCAAAGACTTGTTCCAAATTTGCTAAGATTCACCTTTTGGCGCATCAAAGAGCATTTAGCTTTGATCCTTTACTTCATCCAGAGCCATCTCCAGGTTCTGCTTTTTGGCCCATTTTGGAATTCTGCACTCCAAAACAAGGTGTGTTTTTTTTTTCTAGACCTCATATTTCAAGCAAAACCTTTGGAAGGTTGTGCAGAGAGTTTTATGACCAAGGGCCTTCATCAGAGTATGTTTTGTGGTCTGTTCTAAATGAAGGGTGCAGAAAACACTGCCTCAAATGTGTTTTTAATAGGATAGTTATTGGATATTCAATAGCAAGTGAACCTCAAAATCACAGATGCATATCTATTATGCAGTGGTTAATCCTCCACGGGCCTGCTTTCTTAACTAATTATCTCTTAGTTAATGAACATACAATAACTAATAAAACTTAAAAGGGAAGGCTTTAATTGCTCTACTGTTAGCCTACTAATTAAAAATATTTGTTAAGCTTAAGCAGATAGTAATCTATTCTTGGCCTTTCAGGTTTGGTACATCTTGAGGGAGTTTTTGATTTAAAGGAGTTTGAAAAAAACCGCTGTTATTTTTCAGAACATGAGAAAGATATTACTGGAGATCTGAGAAGTGTGTTGGGGGAAGGAAGGAAGGAGGGAGAGAAGGAGGGAAGGAAGGAAGGAAGGAAGGAAGGAAGGAAGGAAGGAAGGAAGGAAGGAAGGAAGGAAGGAAGGAAGGAAGGAAGGGTAATAGCCATGGTCCCACAGTGGTTAGAAAGTAGTATTGCAGATTAATTCTGTTGACTGCCAGAAGTTCGATCCTGACCAGCTCAAGGTTGACTCAGACTTCCATCCTTCTAAGGTCAGTAAAATGAAGACCCAGATTGTGGGAGGCAAGATGCTGATTCTCTAAACTACTTAGAGAGGGCTGTAAAGCACCATGAAGTGGTATATAAGTCTAAGTACTACTGCTATCGCTGCTGTTAGGAAAATAATTCCTGGATTAGTAGACCTGAAGAGAAGAGTGAAGGAGAGCTGATTCTTTGCCTCTATCAGCTACATTTGAATCCTCAGTGATCTGTTTTGTGCAGTCTATCCCTAGCAAAAACCTGGAGATTGTGCAAACTAGTAATAATGAACACCATTTGCAGCTTGATTATGAGGGCGTATTGATAGGATCGTGTTTTGCTTGAAGGAGAGATTTTTTTTAAGAAATGTATATAAGGACACAAAGAAGAGTTATACCTGGTTCATTAGGAAGCTACTCTTGTCAACCTTATGAGACAGACCAGATCAGAAAACTGACCCACAGGAAATCAATAGCCTCTTGAGATAGACTATTAATAAGTGGCAAAATCTATGGAAAAGAAATTCCAAACGGACAATGTCAACCTCTTATAAGGAAAATTTGTATAAAATGTTTTATAGATGGCATATGCCACCAGCAAGATTAGCAAAAATGTTTAAGGCTATGTCAGATAGATGCTGGAAACGTAAATGCAAGTCAGGTACTTATTGTCATATATGGTGGACATGTTTTTACGCAAAGAGGTATTGGACAAAAATCCATACTTGGTTAGAAAAAAATGTTGGGGAAGCACATAGATTTTAAACCTGAACTTTTCTTATTAGGATAACCCCAGAAAGGATTGATAAGCAGAATACATACTTGATTGTACATAACAGTGACGAGAATTAGATATGTGTAACATTGGAAAAGCGAAGAGATACCATCAGAGGAAGAAATAATAAGAAAAATATTAGAATGCACAGAAATGGACAGACTCACTATGGAACTGAAAGAAAAGGAAAAAACAATATCTTCAAACCTGGGACATATTTTATCAATGGCTCGAGAAAAGAACAAAGGATTAGGAATTAAAATTGAATTAGCAAATTATATACTCAGACAACACGTTATTTTGGAAAATGTGCTATTGAATTATTTGGGGGAGAAACAGAACCCTGCATTTTCAGCTGTATCTTTCCTTCTTATATCCTAGGAAGTCAGCCTGAGTCTTTTTTTCTAATACTTTTCTACTTCTCTGGGCTCAATGCAGGTTTCTTACTTTGGTTGTCCGAACATCTTCAGGATATCTTCTCTAAGCTCATCTTCCTGGTGCCTACGTATCTCCAGATTTAAAACATGGCTAGAAGGAATGATATAAATTGTTTCCATCTAAATTTTTTTCCATATAAATTTTTTCCATCTGGTGTTAACATTTGTTAACCTAAAAAAAGTACCTCATGGTTCTATCTGAGGTCTGAGGTCCACAGTCATGTTACTTCAGATGGAAAAGTAGCTTTTTCTATTTACAGAAAGGGAGTTAATCAAGCACAGGAATCGGCACACACAAAAGAGCAGAAAGTTTGCCAGAAAGGGATCCAGTCAACATATATTAACCTACATTAAGTCTTATTAGGAAAAGACCAGTGTGACCTATGGTGAAGATGCTTGCCTCCCACTCAGAAGGTTGAGAGTTCAACCCTAGGTGGGGGCAGATGTTTCTTTCCTAGGTCGCAAAGGGAAAAAAAAAATCTGCTGTGAACTCTCCAGGGTGTCAGGAAGGGCATCCGGCCAGTAAACATTCAACTCCATCCAGTCGCCTCAACTCTGCCCTGAATTAAGAGATTGCAGGGTCGTAAAAGGGAGCCAGTCTTATTAGGAATAGTTGTCTAACAAGAATCTGCTGACTAATAATTATCCTGAAAGGCTTCATTTCCTTGGGCTACACCATTTTTTTCAGGTACAAGATAAAGCTGTAGAACTATTACAAGGACTTGATAGTGAAGTCATGTAGGTAAGATATCTATATATTGAGCATCTTGGTTTTTCTTACTGAATCGTGTTATCATGCCAAGAACACTCTGCTTTTCTGGTGGGGTGGGATGTGAACCTAGAATGGTGGTTTGTAAGCAGTATTTATGGCTTAGCTGATATCCAATACCCACCAACAGTGGTTGATTCAACAAATCTTGTAACCATGCCTCAGCCCCGTGTAGGTAACGATGTTATTGAGATGTTGCTGGCTTTAGCCAGCTAATCCTGGGTACAAAATAAACTCCTCTCCAGCATGAAAGACAGTTGGGGCTATCTTTTGCTATAATGTATGCTAGTGGCCTCTTCTTTGCACATAAACAGATCCATTTTTCAGCGGTGTAATCAGTATGCTTCTATTAAGCTACTTAACAGCAATGAGTTGTGGTTCATTAGGTAGCTACTGTTGTGTCTCCGTCTAGTTAAAATTTCACAGCGAGTTAATCTATTTTATTACAAATGAGAACACATGCAATCATGTTCCTGGCATTTTCTAAACACAGGGTTAACAGTATTTGTAACAAATCAATGAGGACATTGCGGTTGGAAAATGGCAGATCTGATAGGCTGACCGTCTTTACCCGTTGATGGCTTCGTTTTTGTCATTTGTGGATTTTATAGCTGCCTGTCACTCTTTCTAGGTATTTCAGTTCTCTTTTAAAATTAGTTGCTGTTCAGCTAACTCTAGATATATAAATCAGCCTTCTGGGTAGCTGAGAGCCACACACCTGTGGGCACACAGACTTTAACACCAACAAATGTTAAAGGAAAGTTTCAACTCAGATGAATTCAGCTTTGGAAAGGTTGCATTGTAACTGGGGCCGGGGCAAAATATTTATTGAATCTGAACAAAAACCACAACATACATCTTCATTGCTCTTGAAGTACTGAAGGGTGTTTAAAATGCCAATATTGGTCCAGTGTAGTCTGGACATTTAGCCATCTCTATGTAGATATAGACATGACCACTAACACCGATATCTACATCATTTTGGGACCCATTCTGTAAGTTAGCCCACTTGAGATATATTGACTCAAAACCACTTGCCTTATGAAGCACCATTTTGTCTAACTGAGAGCTACAAACCATCTAACACAAGGGTCGCCAACCTGTGAGCTGCAGTCCACTGCTGGGCTTTGGCCTATCGGCAACTGGGCTGCGTGAGTGGTGGGCTGTCACACGCACACCAGCGTGCGTGCCTGTAAGCCCCATCGCAGTGGCCCAGTTGCCACAAGGTTGCCCACTGCAGTGGCCTGCTCGTGTGTGCATGCACACAATTGAGCTACATCTGCATGATTGGGCCGTGCAAACATGCCCCTCTCCTCCCCCACCCTGCGCCAGGTCATCAACCCAAAAAGCTTGGAGATCCCCAATTTTACGGACGTAAGAGTTTTAATAATACTTAAGTCAAACTAGAAGAAATGCCCACAAAAGAATCCATTCTTTGAGAAGGGAAAAAGTTCATAGTGCTGTTATTCCTTTGGCATGAACAGGATTGCCTGCCAACATTTGACTACGAGGATGCTGGTCCAGAAGTCATATGTACCCCTTAAACTGAAACAGGTTCTCTTATTGGGACGTGGAGGACCCATCCAGGGGTTGCCGAATCTCTATAAGGTAAAGGTTCCGCCCTGCATATGTGTGCTAGTCGTGCATGACTCTAGGGGGCGCTGCTCATCTCCGTTTCTAAGCTGAAGAGCCAATGCTGTCCAAAGTGACCGGCATGACTGAACACCTAAGGCGCACGGAGCGCCGTTACCTTCCCACCAAAGTGGTTCCTATTTTTCGACTTGCATTTTTACATGCTTCCGAACTGCTAGGTTGGCAGAAGCTGGGGCGAGTCACGGGAGCTCACTCTGTTAGGTTGCGCTAGGGATTCGAACTGCCGACCTTCCGATCGACAAGCTCAGCGTCTTTATCTGCTGAGCCACCACGTCCCCAGAATCTCTATAGCTGAGTGGAAATTGCCAACTGCCGAAGTCACCAGTCCTGTTGCCATGAATAGTCAGTGGAGCTCTCCAAAGTGCTATTTTTTGATGGACATCAAAGGGCTTTCCATAAAGGGGCTTAATAACATGTAGCCCTTTAGGTGTTTTTTGGACGACACGTTTTAAAACCCCTGACTGTTATCTATACTGAACAGAAGACTAGGTGTTTATGCTGATATTCCTCCCCATTGTTCAAACTGACATTTTGTGGTACTCGCTGTAAGCCGCTGAGAGTCTGCTGAATACAGCAGAGAATAAATTCAGTAAGGGGAGGGTGCGATGGCTTAGCAGTTAATGTTACTGTTAGTTGGAAAGCTGACTGCCCAGGTTCGAGACCCCAGAGCCACGCAATGGGGTTAGCTCCCCGCTCCTTGCCTCAGCTTTTGCCCACCAAGCAGCTCGAAAGCATGCAAATGCAAGTGGATTAATAGGTACCACTTCGTTGGGAAGGTAACAACATTCTGCGTACCTTGGCATATAGCTGTATCGACCACATGATCACAGAAATTGTTTTCGGACAATGCTGGCTCCCTTGGTCAAAAAACAGAAATGAACACCACGCCTTAAAGGAGGACACAACTAGACAAGCACACCTCTACTAAATTCAATAAGCAAATAAACAAACTTGTTGTGTTTTAGATATTTTGGATTTCGATTCTCATTTGCTTCAGCTACCCATTGGATCCAAAACATCTGAAGCATACTATAATACTGTCGTGTTTTCCTTCACCATAGTTCAGAATTTGTCCACCTCCGGTTCACGGTAATCAACCCAGCTAAACTCATAAGAGATATTTTTTCTTTCTCTGTGACTATGCACAGCTTACCTAGTGTTGGCACAATCCACTTGACCTTTGTCCTTCAGATGTGATATTTCATAGTATCGATCTCCAAGCATTTAGAGCAATTGTGACCTACTGGTTTGCCTTGTTTATTTTTATTTGCACGGAAGCTATAATTATTTGTCCAAATGTTAATCTGTTAATGAGTTCCTAAAGGAGTTAGTGGCATTTCTCTGCCAACAGGAATGTTTTTCAATTCTTTTGGAATGTTGGAAATTTTATTCACACGGTTTATTTCCATGCTTCTTTTCTGCAATCAGAGGGATAGGCTGCAGGTCTTTAAAATGAAAGAAAGGAAGAAGAAAGGTACAAAAGAAATGCCCTAGTCCAGAATTTGGCCCGAGAATCAGAACTACAAGATTCTGATTTATGGGGGAAAGGAGTGAGCATGGAAACTATCTTAACACATCTTTTTTTATTTATCTTGAGAAATGAGATGGCATCGTCATTGACTATGGTATCTTAGACTATGTCTGAAGACTATGGTATCTCTCAGGGTTGAGAGTTTTAAATTTTAATTAGTTTTTTAGAATTTATATCCGACCTGCTATTTATATGATATTTTATTTGTTTTTAACTTTTGTGTGTTTATTTTAATTGGCTGTTCACCGCCTTGAGTATTTCGGGAGGAAGGCGGTATATAAATAAAATAAAATTAAATTAAATTAAAATCTTCTCAGTTCTTTTGGCCATCTCAAGATGGACTCTTCAAAGGGAACTGAGAAGCTATGATAGTTATCTTTTTTTAGCAAACTCAGTGTCACTTGCTGAGATGGGTGGCTATAGAAATCGGATCAAATCCATACATCCATCCCGTAAGTTGGTTCAGTATTCATGAGCTTAGTAATGCTTAGTATTGTTGACTCAGTATTCACAGGCTTAGCCCATGTCTTTGTATTGAGTGGGATATGTGAAGTTAATGTCTGCAAGGATCCTTTCATATTTTAAATTGACAAACAGGCTGCGTTGGTAGAGGGATAAATCAATGGTACATTTGTCTAAGTATTATTTAATCCGATCAACAGAAATGTTCCCCATCGCTTGCTACATTTTAAACTGGGGAGCAGGCTAAACACAGGACCTTTTAAGTGTGAAACATGCTGAACTATGGCCCATGCAAAAAGTGTCTTGTAGAAATCGACACGTATATATCTATGTGCCTTGAAAAATTACTCTACTTTCAGCATCAATTAGTCCAGATGTTCACTCATTAATTTCCCTGCATTGTGACCATTTCTAACCAAGTTGTTAATTGCCACCTGTTCAGATAAACAACAACAACAAATCAAGTTAACAGAACTTCAGATGATCCTGATAAACAGTCAACCACAAACAGAATACATGTAATTTGAAAAGGTGTTTCCTGATCACTACTTTACAATATTCAGACTCTTACTGTGTTACTAGGGAAACAGAATACCTCAGTCAGTCCATGAATATATACAAAAATACAGAAGGACTAGAGGTGGGAAGACCTGGAAATTAGCACTGGAAAATCTAATAAGATAATAAGATAAGATCATCTTTACTGTTATTTTACTGGGGGCACAACAGCAGACATAAAAAAATGAAATTGAGTTGTCCCCTCTCACAGTGAAACACATGGATGACACACACCTAAAACATACTATGTTTTAGACCTATGTATAGACCCACACCCTGGCATATACATAATGATAAAATATTAAATACTGTCCATCTTGAATATATAATGGAAGGAGGAAATCTGAGAGTTCACCAGGTTAATGCTGTATGGAATGAAGCTATGATTGAACCTGGATGTTCTGCTACGAACAGGGTTTTTTCTGGGGTTTTCCCAGAAAAATTGAAAAAGAAAAAGGATTGTGGAATATATTCTTTTCCAATGATAAATAATATATCTATGACATGGTATTCAAACTAGATATAGTATTTATCATTGAAAAAAAACCATGTTCCATGATCCTTTCTTTTTTCCTCATTTTTTCTGGAAACTTGGGGTGAAAAAACTATTTCAAAACACCTTTTTTTCCCCAGGCCTTCCCATCTCTAAGAAGAACTGTAATAAGCTGTATATCAGGGGTGTCCAACCGTGGCAACTCTAAAGTCTGCGGATTTCAACTCCCAGAATTCCCTAGCCAGTGATGCTGGCTGGGGAATTCTGGAAGTTGAAGTCCACAAGTCTTAAAACTGCCACGGTTGGACACCCCTGATATATATGGTTCCTTAGATACTGCTGATGTGCAACTCTCATCATTCCTGACCACTTGCCAGGTTGAAGGGTAACGGAAGCTGTAGTCCAAGATTGTCTACCTAGCTCTGAGTTTGCAGTCAATACTTGTTTTGAAAAGACCCTGAGTGGCTGAAGAAGACTTATTTCTTCATCTCTTCCAGGTTCTGACTCAGAAAAGGAAGTCAGAAAGTCCCTCAACCTCTCTGCAAACTTCCTGTTCTCCAGTCACTTCAATTAAAACACCACACAAACAAACCCTGAAAGGGAGAGGTCAGTTTCCTCAGACAGCTCCAGCACTTGGCGGCGAAGGTCGGCGGTTTGGCCGTTCGAATCCCTAGTGCGCCCCATAACGGAGTGAGCTCCCGTGACTCGTCCCCAGCTTCTGCTAACCTAGCAGTTCAGAAGCATGTAAAAATGCAAGTAGAAAAATAGGGACCACTTCGGTGGGAAGGTAACGGCGCTCCGTGCGCCTTTGCCGTTTAGTCATACCGGCCACATGACCACAGGGGACATCTTGGGACAGTGTTGGCTCTTCGTCTTAGAAATGGAGATGAACAGCGCCCCCTAGAGTCAGACACGACTAGCACGCATGTGCGAGGGGAACCTTTACCTTAACCATTTCAAAACAAAGACACCCACCCACCCCAAACAGGGCGAAGTGCTTTGAATTTACAGTGAGACTCAAAAGAGCAGAGAACTCCAAATCCTTTTGCACCTGGCCCGTACAACGGACTAAACCATACATTGATTTGTTTACTTTGGGCTTTGCACGTGGTGTGAGCCCACCCAGAGTGTTCCATCAACCAGGCCGCAAAAGTCAGCAAGCTGGGCAAATCGAAGGGTGTTCGGTTAACTTGAGTGAACCAGACCAGGGCTCAGCTTACTGTATAAATCCTGTATGGAATTCTGTTGGGGGAAAAAAACCACCTCACTTTTTTGCCCAGAAGAAAAGAGGACAAGACTTCCAATCTTTCAGTACTGCATTTGGTTGAAATGTTTCACCATCTGGGGTTGCTCTCTTTTGGGGGGTCTACGGCTGTATCTTTGAATAAATTAAGATCAATCTCTTCCATTTTCTCATTAAAAAAAAATCCCACTTGAAAGCAGAGGTTAGGTAACATTTACAACACTGGACATCTCAAACAGCAGAGTTGGCAGAAGTTCTTCCTACTTCCTACGTATTGAAGAGAAAGAATCCCACAATTCCATTTCAAAGGGAAGGCTGCCTCGTCTGAAAGAGGAGTCGTTGAACACCGTTCTAGAAATACCACCTGCAATGCCAGATCATTTAGTTGGATAGCTCTTCCAGAACAGGACAAAAACACCCTGCAATCTTCTCCGTTCAACCAACAGCTCACTGAACAGTTCTTTCGCCCTCCAGTTCACTGAAATCTCCTTTCCACGATATAAAAAAACCAGTCCTTTTTTTGGATGCTGTCTTTGACTGATTCAATTTATTTATTTATTTATTTTAATTAAATTTCTATACCGCCCCTCTCCTAAGGGACTCGGGGCGGTGTACAGCCAGAAATAAAAACACAGATATGCA
>JANHFO010007897.1:96708-108389 GCA_032468095.1 Pareas carinatus | reverse complement strand
GAAGAGAAGAGAAGAGAAGAGAAGAGAAGAGAAGAGAAGAGAAGAGAAGAGAAGAGAAGAGAAGAGAAGAGAATAACAGTTGGAAGGGACCTTGCAGGTCATCTAGTCCAACCCCCTGCTTAAGCAGGAGATCCTTTACCATTTTTGACAAGGGGCTGTCTAGAAGTTGAGCATTCACAACTTCTGGAGGGAAGTCGTTTCCCTGATTGATTGTTCTCAGGTCAGGGATTTTCTCCTTGGTTCTAGGTTGCTTCTCTCTTTGATTTCCACCCGTTGCTTCTTGTCCTGCCTTCCGGTGCTTTGGAGAGTAGCTTGACCCCTTCTTCTCTGTGGTAACCCCTGAGGTATTGGAACTAACGGAAATATATTTAACAGAGAAATCTCTGATATTCACAAATATTGTTAACAAATATCCTGGGAGTAAGTGAAGAGCAAGGATCAGAATGCCCCCCAAGGGTGTTTCCCTCCCACGCCTCTCCTGTAATCCTTGTCCCTTTCACATCATTTGAAGTCAAGATCGCCAAACAGAGACCGTCATACTTTGACCCCGTCCTGTGAACTGGCTCACTCAAAAAGACCAATCGCACTGGGAGTGATCAGCGGAAAAAGGAGAAGGAGCCACCCTAGTACCCGTGAACTGGATGCTATAAAGGACGGCAAGGGATGACCCTGGCGGATCTGAAAGCGGCGGTGCAAGGCAGAGGGACACGGAGGGTGTTGATCCATAGAGTGGCCGAGAGTTGGACACCACTGAATGGCTGATGACAACAATGCAATGGGTGACCCAAGCAGTCAGCTGCGAGCCCCCCTGGAAAGCACCGGGACAATAAGACACGTCTCATGACATCCTCACATGGCTGACATGACATATGCACCAGGCTCATGACATGACCCGCGTGTGTCTCACCGCATCCTCCATGTCAGCAGTCCCAAACCTCTGGGGCACCAGGGACCGGTGTCAAGATCACTTCTACATTAGTCTGCTAACCAGATGGAACAAACAATCCAAACGAACGTTGGGGAGTGGATTAAAATCCAGAAACCCCTTTGTGAGGTTGACCGATGAATTATAGCACTTGTCTCTGCTGGCATACTTATAGAATGAAAACCGAGAGCGTAGTTCTAATCAAAACACTTTTATTTACAGAAAAGAACTCTTCACAGAGCTGCATGACACTGACATAACTGAACTTTATTCCTTCACAAATCAATCTTGTAAGGTAGAAGGAAAAGGAACTGTTTACATCGAAGAGCTTGACGCACGCATTCCCGATGTTTACTATGTGCCTTCAGCAACCAGCAATTTGCTTAGCCAGAGTCTCCTGTCTATAAGTTTAGATTTTCAGTTCAATTACCTCAAAAAGGGAAGATCTGGGAGTTGACATCCGGACCCCTTGGGAAGAAGGCGAACCTGCAGAGGATCTGGGAGTTGACAACCGGTTCCATGGAGGAAGGTTTCTCCACGGACCAGAAGGGGGGGGGGCGTGGTTTTCGTGTTGCCTCTATCCCGCAAATGGGACTTGGCCTGTTTGCACGGCCCCGGTGGCTGACATGCCGTGGAACGGTGCTGCTCCTCGGCCCGGGGATTGGGGACCCCTGCCCCATGTGATACGATAGGACCCCACGCCCATTATTTGGACGCCACCATGGTAGAAACAGAAGGTTACGTGGGGCACATTAAGAGTACATTTCATTCAAGACCAGATCCGACGTGCCGGGACTTGGCATAACGTGCGCTTAAACGAGCATGGGGTAAAAGGCAGAGCAAATGTTTCCATTAAGAGATAAATGCACTTAGAGTGCAATCCTCATTTACTCAGAAGCAAGCCCAACTGTTAAATTCAACGGATACGACTCCCAACAGGCCTGCGTTAGGCTGGAGCTTTAAGCTTATTTAATAGGCCTCTTATTCTTATAGTGCTGAGTCCCTCCAGGGCTGATATTAAACTTTTAATGCCTGCCCAGTGTGGTACTGTCAATGGATCCCTATCCAGGTGTGTGCACCTGACCCTTGCCATCTGCCTCCAAGGGGTCCAGCTGCCAGCTACCCACTTCCTCACTTATTAAAATCTGCACTTCTGGACACCTTTTGAGTTTCCATCTGTCCTCCTGCCTGCCACCCTTCCCCCACCCCATCCCACACCCCACACCCCAATTGGGAGGATTGCCACAAGAAAATCCAATGCCCTAAAGTGCTATGTAAATGTTGATGTTGCTGATGATTAATGATCGTCGCAGGGCATTTTGCACATAGGTATTAATTGTGATGTCTTCTTTATCATTGGGACACTGGACACATTCAATTCAAACTCGCCCCGGAGATATCTCTCTCTCTCTCTCTCTCTCTCTCGCCCCGGAGACATCTCTCCCTCTCTCTCTCTTTCTTCTGTTCGCGCTTCTCTTGTGCAACTGTACACAATCTTCCACCAAATGTTCACGTGTACCAAGGTCAATTTTTTTTCCTTTTTAGTGTTCTTTGATTAATGCTGAGAGCTGGAGCACATTTAGACAGGGTCGTGACCCCCAGGCATCCATTTAATCAAATTTCTCTGCTGCTTATCCCAGTGGAGCCATCGCTAAGAGAGGCTCTCTCGACAAAGGAAAGGGAGAAACAGAGGTGGAGAAAAAGGGGGAGGAGGGGAAGGAGGAAAGGGAGAAGGCTACTTCACATCTCCCGTTGTTTGCCTACTGTTAAGTAATTATTTCGCTCTTCCAACCCCCACTGACCGTCAACAGAGAAGTCACCACTGCCTTGGCGATCCCAAGTAACCTATTCAGCAGACCTCATTCATCTGTCTCCTCCCTGCAAGGGGGAAATCTCATGCTCGGCTCTAAGACTTTTCTCAAGCACTGAAGATTGCAAGACTCATCCCAATAATCTCAAAAAATTAACTACAATTGTTCTAAACCTATCGCAAAAATGGTCCGTGTTGCAAAAAATGTATTGCATGGCGTGAGCTAGGGGTTTTGTGACACAATGAGATGTGTTTTCTGACAGGATGAGTATACTTTATAACATGCTGACGTGGTGAATGTACTTTATGATTGTGATTGTATTCATGATTTAAGATCGTGGATTGTCGATTGCAGCTAATATGTACGGTACTTGTCAAGATGAATGTACTTTACGATTATGAATGTATCTTATGTTTATATGTGCATGACAAGATGAATGTACTTGATGATTATGAATTTCTTATGCTTATATGTATATGACAGTCTGAATGTACTTTACGATTATGAATGCATCTTATGCTTATATGTATATAAGATGAATGTACTTGATGATTATGAATGTATCATGCTTATATGTACATAAGATGAACGTACTTGATGATTATGAATGTATCTTATGCTTATGTACTTTACGATTATGAATGTATCTGATGCTTATGTACTTTACGATTATGAGTATATCTTATGATTGTAATCACAGTTTGTTTACTGTATGTATGTAGATATGGAAGATGTACATCTCAGACAAATTCTTTGTGTGTCCAGACATACTTGGCCAATAAATTCTTATTCTGATTCTAATTATTAGGGTATTTCTCTTAATGATGGGATGCTAGCAAATAAGAACAACAGTATAGCTCCCTTCCATCCATCTCCCTCCCTCCCAGCTACTCACTGAAGAGATGCCCAGAGGAGATGGACAGATAAGTTGATCTCCTGCCCACTTTGCAGGGGATCACCCTCAAACTGGAGCCTTCCCCATTTCTACTTTTAACTGAACCCCAAACAAGCTTGCCAACACTTTTTCCGAAACAGCCCAGAGAGAATAATTTTGTCCTCGATATCACTCCTATACTTCGAACTGATCCGAGTTGAGCTGAGCTGGAGATACAAGAACAGCAATAGCAATAGTGGTAGCACTTAAGACTTATATACCACTTCACAGTGTTTTACAGTCCTCTCTTGGTGGTGATGTGTTTCAGGCCAGGAGATTGCCAGGACTGACTGGCTAGTTTTGTGGAAGAATTCCCCGATTCTAAGTTGCTGCGCAGGGAACGCCCGAGTGTTGGGTTCCAGCACTCTTCAGGAAGACTTTTTTCTAGTCTCCCCTGGATGCAGGAATGGTTATCCATTGCCCTTCCCCCAAGAGTACCACAATATTTCCTGTCTAATAGAGGACCCAAGAGGAATTGACCTACCACGCAAGACCTGGGCAACCCTTAACAGGATCAGAACCCACCATGGTCGGTCTGCTGATTTCCTGTATAAATGGGGGAAACTCCCCTCCTCAGGGTGTAACTGCAGTGCTCCAAAGCAGACAGGGCAGCATATAGTGGAAGAATGCACCCTCTGAGCGTCTATCGGGAGAAATCCTAGAGACTTTCTATATGCAACCCCATCAAGTCTCATTTATCTTGTCAGTCAGTCCCTGAATTTGCAAGCTTATGAGAATCGTGATGTGTCTACCAAACGCCAAATAAATAACATCCCTCTCTAAGTGGTTTACAGAGTCAACCTATTTGCCCCCAACAATCTGAGTCCTCATTTCCCCGACTTCGGAAGGATGGAAGGCTGAGTCGGTCAGGATTGAACTGCTATCAATGAGCAGTGAATTATCCTGCAGTACTGCATTCTAGCCACTGCACCACCAAGTCACCACAGGAAGAAAATAAACTTTCAACTGGTCTGCTAAGTAGAAGAAGTACAGTCACCTTTTGCTAATACCTCTAATCTCCCCAATTACACAGCAAATCACTTATCCATTTTTGTCATGGTGTCACTACAATCAAACGAGTCAGCTTCAAGAAGAACTTACGGCAGCCTCGAATAAACCACTTCATTCTTCTTCTCACCAGCAAGATCATACAGGCTTTATCTTAAGAGGTGATCTCAAAGATGTCACAAAACGTATATGAAATCCTTTGCATTCTTTAAAGTTATATTTTATGGTTATTTTTCAATCCATACACAGGGACAGAAAAAGAAATGAATTTCTGTACGTAGGTCTTTCATAACATTGACTATTTCTGGTCTGAAAATCACCTTCGGTGATTAGCGAATGTTCTTCAAAAGCATATGCTTTGATGAACTGCAACGTCCTTCCCTCAGGTGCATGGAGGGTCTTATTTCTTACTGCTTGTCCAAACCAGACCTTGGTAATTAGGATGAGATGTTGTGAGCAAAGCTGAGTCTTCACGATGCAATTCCGGCAAGAGGCGCATCATGAAATATCAACCATTCAGAAGATTGACAATAAAATATGAGACATGGACCTGTCCAGGCCTTTCACAAGCATCCCATAACTGTAGGGAGGTGGCTTCAGAGAACAGTTTTTTAGTTATGGGACCCTGTTTAGGAAACGTCTTCTCCAAAGAGGCACTTGGTGCCCACTGTAGTCTCCATCATCGCAGGCAAGAAGATTCTTGTTCTCCTTGGAATTTCTGTAATGTATTATAGTCAGTTTAAGTGCCCATGCCACTTTGGGGGGAAAATTGGATTCTATGTTTTATCTGTCCAGCGCTATTGATTAACGGCTTTTTTATGGTTTCCATCATTCTTATGAAGCTATTACGGTGGCTGTTGTCAATGACCTTAATAATGTTGCGGTTCCCCTGGGCCGCATCACTTCTTTTGCAGGACACAAGCACAACAAACAAACAAACAAAGAAACAAATGCCAAAGAGGGGACCTGCTGGACGTCTTAGGCACCATAATGGTCCATCAGCAAAGATTAATTGCTAGAGCAGTGTTTCTCAACCTTGCCAGTTTTAAGATGAGTGGAACTAAGAATTCAGAATTCCCCAGCCAGCAGGTCCAGCCATCTTAAAAGTCCCATCCGTCTTAAAGTCCCAGTAGTGCTTTTTCCAAAAGACAACTGGGCTCTTTTGGGTTTTTTTTTTCCTTTGAAAATGTTTCACTTCTCATCCAAGAAACTTCTTCTGTTCAGAACGTGGGACAACCATGGCCTGGAGGATTGAGAATCTCCACAGATGCTTAACCATACAATTTGGGTGAACGCCCTTCGAATGGTGTGGGAGTACAGAACTGAAAAAGCTTCTTGGATGAGAAGCAAAATATTTTCAAAGGAAAAAAAACCCAAGGAAGTTCAGTTTCCTTTCGAAGTGCCTTTGGGACACCTCGAACCTGGATAATTGAGAATCTCCATAGAGGTGAGGTGAGGTGAAGTGAGATGAGATAAGATAAGATAGATAAAAGATATAAGATGATAAGATAATCTTTATTGTCATTTTATTGCGGGCACAACGGCACACATCAAAAATGAAATTTAGTTTCCCTGTCTCAAAGTGAAACACATACATGACACACACCTAAAACATACTATAAGCAACATAGCTATAGACCCCCATCCACGCATATACATAACTATAAGATATTAAATACTGTCCATCTTGAATATATAATGGAAGGAGGAAGCCTGAGCGTTCACAAGGTTAATGCCGTATGGAATGAAATGGTTGAACCTGGATGTTCTGCTATGGACGCCACGAAGCCTCCTCCTGGAAGGGGACCAGGAAAACAGGTGGTGAAGGGAATAAATAGTGTCCCAGATAATCTTACGGACCCTGTTCACACAACGCTTCTGCGCTGTGTCCTGGATGGGAGGGAGGGAACCGCCCATGATCTTTTCGGCCATCCTCACCACTCTCTGCACCGCCTTCCTGTCTGAAGCAGGGACGCTTCCAAACCAGACTGTGATGCTCTATGGCGGGATGCTCTCCATCGCCCCCTAGTAGAAAGTGGTCAGAACAAGGGAAAGAGGAGCTTTTCTCATGCGACGCAAAACGGGCAGGCGCTGCTGGGCCCGCTTCACCTGTTTCTCACTGTTGAACGACCATGCCAGCCGACTCGTTAGCTGCACACTCAGGAATCCTATGCTGGTAACCATCTCCACATCCATCTTAAAGTTAGCATGGTTGAGAAACTCTGGTCTAGAGAAGACAGCTAAAATCTGAAGGCCACCAGTGACTCCCATTAACCATGTGGGTCAAATACAAGAAGCTCAACGGACAAAGAAACTCACTGACATGCTTGAATCAAGTTTTATAAGACCATCTCCATCTCCAGGAAACAGTCAGGCTTAGTTGACTTGTTCCATCACATCCAAACTCCAATTCTTGCGACGGGCAGCTGTCCTTTCCTGATTGTCGTTTTTGCTGCATATGCTCAATATATGTCCAGGAGTTTCTCAATTAACAGGCTGATCTTTTATGCTGCTCTTCTCCAGGGCAAAGAGCAGAAATGAGGCAGGCAAGTAATGAGGAATTACAGTTTGTCTTTATCTAATAGCTCCATCCATCAGACTAATAGAGATGGAACAACGGTAACTTTATTCAACCAACCCCTTCTAATTGCTAGCCTGAAAAGCAGGGAGAAAAGGTGGGGCAAGGGAAGGGTGGAGAGACCGGCTATATCTAATTGCAGTTCAGAAATTAAAGGTGGACAATTTGAAAAAGCAGACCAGGAATATAAAGTTCCCATCTTCTAACTCAAGCGAGCTCCAGAAAGGAAGACAATTAGATACACAAAGGAAAACTGTTAAGACGGGAGAATCCTAAGTTTTTTCCCCTCAAACAAACTTGGAAAATGTCCCTCCCTACACGAACCCCAATAGTCCCAACTTGGACTATTAATGGAGCATCTGCCCTTCCTCTTGCCATCATCCTAAGTCAACCTCAGGATGTTGGCTTTGGCTGGCAGCCTCTCTCAGGCAGAGAAGGCCTTCCGATGTCTGATCTGAAAACCGGGAATGGTGGAAACTGAACAGGTAACGTTCTGCATGGAATGGAGGTGATCTACCATTTACTTCGGTGGCTAAGATGCTGAGCTTGTTGATCAGAAGGTTGGCAGTTCAGTAGTTCGAATTCCTTGCGCCACGTAACAGAGTGACTTCCTGTGACTTACCCCAGCTTCTGCCAACAGAACAGCAATTCAAGCAGAACTGCGAACAGCAGTTCGAAAGCATGAAAAATAGGGATCACTTCGGTGGGAAGGTAACAGTGCTCCCAGCGCCTTGGGCCTTTAGTCATGCTGACCACATGACCACAGGAACGTCTTCAGACAGCGCTGGCTCATTGACATAGAAACAGAGAGGAGCAGCACCTCTGAAGTTGGACACAACTAGCACGCATGTGCGGGGGGATCCTTAACCCTTTTTTAATCATTTAGCTAAAGTCCCCCACAAACAGAGCAAAGTAACTAGCGACATCCAACTAACTCTTTTATTCAGTCTATTCTTCCAAGTAGAATAACCACCGTGGATGACTGTACATATAAGGGGAGCCCTTGACGCATGATCAAAAATGAGTCCAATGCTTCTTTTGCTAGGTCAGGCAGTTGCTAAGTGAATCACAGGGTCATTAAACAAGTCTGGCGTCCACCCCATTGATTTTCCTTGTCCAAACCTGGCTGAGAAGGCTATTAATGGTGATCACATGACTCGAGGACAGGGCAACAGTGATAAATACATGCCAGTTGAAAGCTCCCGAATTTTGATCACCTGACCTTGGGGATTCTGTAACTGTCATTAAGTATGAGTACCTGGTCATTAAGTCACTTTTTTCCACTGCCGTTGTAATTTCAAATGGTCAGTAAACAAATAGTTGTAACTCAAGGACTGCGAGTAGAGGGGTGCACAAAGAGAAAGTTGGAATGGCGAAGTTATCGTGTATTATTTCTCCAAGAAAACCAGTTAAAATACTTCCAGCTTTTTGATAGAGACAGAGACAGACAGACAGACAGACAGAAACAGGTTCTTATCATGCTGCAAAAGAACACATTGCAAGTGAATAAGATCTATGACGATTTAAAACAATAAAAGCAGGTGTTCCATGAAGTCCTTGCCAACTTCCTGGGAGAGTGTCAGGATTTTCCATCAGCCAATTGTCCCCGAATTTTAATTTTCAACTCTCCGAGGGTCAAAGGAACAGAATCTTCATCCCACACTAAAACAGACCAAAGAGGAATGGGGGAAATCTTGGTGACACTTAAGACCCCGTTTGCAAACTGTTTTCAAATAGATTAAAGGGCTTTCTGATATTCGCTAATCCCTCGGATGCTGCCATTTCCGCATTTTTTGCTCAGTATTGGAAAATCCTCAGCTCATGATGGGGAGAGTCACACCTCCTCCTCCTCCTCCTCCTCCTCCTCCTCCTCCCCATGCACACAGATGGTGACCTTTCCCAAGCACACCCCTGAGATCCAGCATAATGGAAGCCATGAAAGAAGAGATAACAGTACAGATGCCACCAGAAAGAAAAGTTGGTCCAACGGTCACAGCTGAAAGGATGAGAAATTTTGAAAACAATAAAGTTTTGCGGCTCTTCCTGAAATCCAACTCCTTTACATAACTTGGAAGGTTACAACAATGTAGACAAGAATGAAATCCTGTAGGTTCCTGGGCTTAGGATTCCAACCAGCGGCTTGATTTCCACCTTGCCTGGTTCACCCAACACTTTAAAGGTAGTGTTGTGCCGTCACATTTCATCGAACAAGCTACAAGTTGTGGAGTCTACATAGCGCGTCAAGGTTGAAATCATTGCTGATCATTTCCAATGGCTCCGGTCACACAGCACACCAAGAAAAACTTCCCTCTTCATATATCACGAGAACGTTGTTTCACGAGCCGGGCTTAACGGAAGCTTACACGAATCACGACGGCAAACGCAGACCATAATTTATATTTCCAAAGATGCAAGGAAGTCATAGCCTGGAACTGGGGGATCAGCTTTTTGCATCAGCCCAAGTCCTCCAAATTTGGAACACACGAAGTTGCGACGACCGATTGCTACAACTATAATGAAATCATCACTTGCTACATCCTTGCAAAGTGTCTGTATGCTTAGTTTAACGAAAAGAAGGACTAGGAGTGACCTGAGAGCAGTGTTCCAGTGTCTCAGGGGCTGCCACAAAGAAGAGGTATTCTCCAAAGTCAAAACAAGAAAAGAACGAATGGAAACTACTCAAGGAGAGAAGCAACTTAAAAGCAAGGAGGAATTTCCTGACAAGTAGAACAATGAATTGGTGGACTGGCTTGCCTTCAGAAGCTGTGAATGCTCCAACACTGGAAGTTTTTAAGAAGAGATTAGACAGCCATTTGTCTGAAATAGTGTAGGGTTTCCTGCCTGAACAGGGGGGTTGGACTAGAAGACCTTCAGGTTCCCTTCCAAATCTGTTATTCTGTATTTTTGTGTGTGCTATTTTTCTTTCCATTTTAAAACTTTGCTTAGGCCAAATTTACTAATCTCCATGGGCTTACTTGCATCCAAGTAGAACAGAGATGAGCCAACCTCTGACTCTATGAAACTTACTGGATCTTTGCCATGGACTTCAAGGTTAGGCAAAAAAAGAGATCCTCTTGTTGACTAAAATTCATTTACATTTTCTCTCAGAGTAAGCAAAAGCTAAAAATAATTTCATAAAACCCTGCCAATTCCCCATGTAACGGGTTATCTTCTGCAAGCAGTTGGCAGGTACCATGGAGGTACATGTATCTTTGCAAAACTTAATTCCCGAATTAGAACAGAAGGCTCATATTTTACTAGGCTTGGCAGCTGAATTTTCTCCTACGTGGAAGCAGAGAGGAGAAACCGTCGCTGCAAAGACAACAGCCTTGATCTATCCAGCACTTCTTCATGAATTCCAGGGCAGGGGCAAGACTGGACCATCACAGCTGCAAGAACATCCTGACTTCAATCGGATAGAGGAAAACTTCTAATCCAGATCCCTTACTTTGCTGAACTCAATGCTGTTGAAGACTTTCACAAGGCTAAGTCCTCAACTTATCCCAGCAAGATTCCAGCAACATATCACAGCAAGACCAAAAACCTAAAGCAAACTGAACACCTTTGATTTATTTGAAACTCACATTACAATTATTCACCAAGTGTGTCTGGACACACAAGGAATCTGTCTTTGGTGTACATGCTCAATACCAGTGGTGGCGAACCTGTGGCACGAGTGTCACAGTAGGCCCTCTCTGCTGGCACATGAGCCAAGACCCAGGACGGTGCAGTGGTTAAAAGCAGCACTACAAGCTATTTCTGCTGACTGCCATCTGCCATCAAAAGTTCAGCAGTTCGATTCTAACTGGCTCAAGGTTGCCTCAGCCTTCCATCCTTCCGAGGTTGATAAAATGAGGACCCAGATTGTTGGGGGCTATATGCTGACTGTGTAAACCGCTTAGAGAGTACTGTAAAGCACTGTGAAGCGGTATATAAGTCTAAATAATAAATAAGTAAATAAATAAAGTCGCCCCAGCATTGTCCCGGAGCTGAGCATGCTCAGAAAGAAAGTAGTGGCGCCAGGCGATGATGTCACGAGCCGCGGCTCATTAGTTGCGACTCGTCCAGGCACTCGATGTCTAAAAGGTTAGCCAACACTGCTCCATACTTACCTACAGGCTATAATTGACCCAGTGATTACAATCATAAGATCCATTCATAAACATAAAGTACATTCATCATGTCATGTACGTACGTCAGCCACTGCTCTACTAAAACAAGCATGCTTCAATCTTTGTATTTCCGTCTGTAAAAAGAAAAGTGAAATACACATTTCGAGATGGGTGATTTGAGGCCAGCCTGCAGAAAGACGAACCTTTCAACATCCCAAGGATAAAGTGGTAATGGAAAGGAACGATTCATAACAAGTTGTTCTTTGACTCTTAACGAAAATCAGATACAAAGCAAGGAGAATAGACAGAATGG
>JANHFO010007897.1:68998-81767 GCA_032468095.1 Pareas carinatus | reverse complement strand
TAACATATCTTTCATTAGAATAGTCTTTTAAGTATGCAGAAATTTTCGCCATTTCAGCCAAATGCATAACTTTCAATGTCCATTCCTCACCGCAGAATGAGACGTCGCTGTTTCTTCATCATTAATTGCGCACTTTCCTTTACCTGATTACCTGTCCCAGCTTTTGGTGTGACTGGACTCCAATCAAGGAGAACATCTGTAGCTCAAGGCTGAATGGAGATCCCTGGTAGTCTTTGAACTCTGTTGCTTCCTGGCGGACATTTCATTACCCAAACTAAGTTAACCTCACCAGTTACCGCTAGGAACGGTTTATCTTCCATATTTAGGTCTGCCCCACACTGTGGAAAACCCCACTCCAAGGAAAATCCTCATTTTAACAGCAGAACAATAAAAACATTAGTAAGAGGAAACAAGACTGGGACGAATCTCCATCAGAAGTGACTTGACATAATAGAAGCCGCTGTACAAATAAACATCTGGCTGGAGACACTAAGAATTGCTCGTTCTTTGACAAGGAAGGCATTTTTTTCCCCTGTTAAAAGAGATGAAGAACTTATTTGCCTCTCAGAGAAATCCAGGTAGCCCTCAACTTAAAACAGTTCATTCAGTGACCATTCAAAGTTACAACGACACTGGAAAAAGCGACTTATGCCCATTTTTCACACTTACGGTTATTGCAGCATCCCCGTGGTCTCATGATCACAATTCAGACGCGTGGCAACTGGCTCGTATTTATGACGGTTGCAGTGTCCCGAGGTCATGTGATCATCCTTCGCGACCTTCTGACAAGCAAAGTGAATGGGAAAGCCGATTCACTTAACAACGGTGTTATTAACTGAACAACTGCAGTGATTTGCTTAACAACTGTGGCAGGAAAGCAATAACAATAGCATTTAAGGCTTATATAGCGCTTCACAGGGCTTTACAGCCCTCTCTAAGCGGTTTACAGAGTCAACCTATTGCCCCAACAATCTGAGTTCTCATTTTACCATCCTTGGAAGGATGAGACAACCTTGAGCCGGTCAGGATCGAACTCTAGACTGTGAGCAAAGTTAGCAAAAGCAATAGCACTTAGATTTATATATCGCTTCACAGTACTTTACAGTCCTTCTAAGCGGTTTACAGAGTCAGCATCTTCCCCCCAAACAATCTGGGTCCTCATTTTACTGACTTCAGAAGGATGGGAGGCTAAGTCAACCTTGAACCGGTCAGGATCGAAGTCTTGGGCTGTGGACAGTCAGCAATATCACTTAGATTTATATACCGCTTCACAGTGATTTACAGCCCTCTCTAAGTGGTTTACAGATCAACATCTTACAACAATCTGGATCCTCGTTTTGCTGGTCTCGGAAAGATGGAAGGCTAAATCAACCTCGAGCTGGTGAGACTCAAAACTGCCAGCAGCCGGCAGCCAGCAGAAGTAGCTTAAAGTAGGCCGTAAAATGGGGCAAAACTAACTTAACAACTGTCTCAGTTATCAACAGAAATTTGGTCGTAAGTTGTGGTCCTAAGTTGACCGCTACCTGCACTTTGTTTCTTAAGGACAGATGGAATGGGGGTGTCTGAAGAAATTGTGGTGTTGTAGCTCCTCACAAGCCACATGCTAGAAATATTTATAAGGGACAGCAATTATGCAACCAAAAGAGGGAACGCCTGTCCCTCTCTCTCTCATTCCTAACTAACATCTGTAGTTGCAATTCGGTCTGTTAACGGAATTAGAAGCAACATTTTCTCATCAAGCTATTGTTACTAGAAAACAAAAGGTGATGGAAAGTTTGACATTATCAACATTAGAGCAGGCCGTTCCAAATTGTTTAAACATTTACCAGCCTTCTAATTTGACATTATCCGTGTTTCAAAACAAACAGAAAAGATTGCTAGGCTATTATAACAGCAAAAGCATTCTTCGCATCCGTTTTCCACTCACGTAAGCCTTCCGTACACTGGCCAGGAAAGAGAATTCTAGGATTATTTTGTCTTATTGGATTCAAACCAACATCACAGTTCAATTTCCCTCGGGCTCCGATTCAAAGTTTTCCACTGACTGCTCAGGGAGTAGTATAGTCCTCGACTTACGTACACAATCGAGCCCCAAATTTCGATTGCTAAGCGAGGCAGTTGCTAACTGGGCTTTGCCCCCTTATTACGACCTTTCGCCACAGCGGTTAAGTGAATGTTGTGCTGTTGTGTCAGTTACTAGCACGGTTGTTTAAGCAGATCTGGTTTCTCCATTGACCTTGCTCGTCAAAAGGAGTCGCGTGACACTGGAACCCTCATAAATATGAACCAGTTGTCAAGCATCCAAATTTCAATCACCTGACCTTGGGGAAGGGAGGTCAAATGGTCATAAGAGTGAAAAAGGGTCATCAGTCTGTTAGGGTTATCCATGGGTTGTGGTTCATTTAATAACCTAACTGGTTGATTTACAAAATGGCTGACTAGCTGAGTCATGCTGAGTCATGCTAATGGCCTAGAACCAGGATGCTGATTATAAAAGCAGGAGACTTGAGAGGATTCATTCTTTCTATGACTTTCTACGACTCTCATCGTCTCTGCTTTGCTCCTGTGTTTGATCCTGTGTATTGCGGGTGAAGATTGCTGACTAACTTCGTTAATGGAATTGCTGGTGAAGATCGCTGACTAACTTGGTTAGTGAATAGAATGCTTGACTGTGTATGAAAACTGGACTGTTGACTCTGAAGATTGGACTGTGCTTATATTTCTGCAGATAAAGACTTTTACACCTGTTGTATTCTGTGTCTGTGTGATACTGGTTTCCATCGCTACTTCCTAGCTCACAGCTTTCATTATACGCACCATCCTTGTAATCAAAGAAACTCTGCTTGTGCCTAACATTGCTTATAGGCCAAGAGTGCTAACAAAGTCCCTTTTTTCAGTGCCGTTGTAACTTCAAACGGTCACTAAATGAATGGCTGTAAGTCAAGGGCTACCGGTGCTCAATATTGAATTCCTGAGACCTGAATCTGCCCTCCTCAGCCCCGTTTGCCTTGTTGGTAGAGACAGCCCTTCGCTCTGTCCAAGGATCAAAGAGATAATTCTGTTCTTTGCACAGGTAAGCTTCATAGCAGGGCACTTGAACCAACCAAAAGTCAAGCCCAACCTTCCATTTTCGGCAATGAACCATCATGTTTGGGGCGAGGAGGAGAAGTCAACCAGTTGAGAGTCAATGCAATGGTACTTTCTCCATTAATGCTCCCTGCAGTGGTGTTGGGAGATACAGTAGAGGTGTCTTGTGCGTTGGCTTCATTGAACAGAACAGAACAGAACAGAACAGAAGACGTGGAAGGGACCTCGGAGGTCTACCAGTCCAACCCCTGCTCAAGCAGGAGATCCTATACAATTTTAGAAGAAAAAAAACCCTCAAATATTGGAGCATTGCCATCCTGTCTCCCCTCATCCTTCTGACCAGACCCAATTCCTGCAGCCGTTCCTCCGTGTGTTTTTGCCTCCAGCCCCCTAATCAGCCACCGGCTGAAAACAGGAGCTAGCAGTCAAAAATTGAATTAGGAAAGTACCACTTCCTCCCGAGTGTAATGAGTTCAAATTTGATCGCTGCACTGTTCGGCTCCAACTGGGAACCATTAAGGCTTAGCTCCTTTCCACAGAGGCTTTCAAAGAATTGTTGCTGCTCTTGGCTCTCATTTAAACGCGTCTAAGAACAGCAAAAGCAACGGCAGATTTCTCGACAGCAACCTTATTGCTTCCTCTGCTCCTTGGCTATTGATCTTCCTTAGAAGATCTCGGGCCTCTGGAACCAGCATTTAAAGTTGAAAGATAGATCGCCATTTCTCCCTTTTCAGGGACTTTATATATGTTTTTTCTCCCACTAGGATGTTCAAAACCAACACTGCTAGGGGGAAAAAAATACACAAGCAGTAATGGCTTTGCTCAGGGGCTTCCAATTCTCAAGGGCCAGGTAGGAATTGGCAGAAGCCCATAAAAGATGGAAGCACTCGAATGCTGTAGTGCAAATGGGAGCATGCTCACACACACACCCTGCTTGCATCTTGAAATATACAACAGTTGTGTCCTTTAGTATCCTAGTTTGACTTGTAGAGTGATTACTAGTATTCTATGACTGTTCAAAATACACGGTCCCAAACCTCTTTTTTTTAAAAAAAAAGAATAGTATGGCATGATGAATGTGTTTTGTGATGTGACAGGATGAAATGCTCTGTGACATGATGATTGTACTTCATAATATGACATGATGAGTATACTTTATGATGATGACATGATGAACTGCTTTGTGACATGGTGATTGTACTTCATAACATGATGAATATACTTATGATTATGACATGATGAAATGCTTTGTGACATGGTGATTGTACTTCATAACATGATGAATATACTTATGATTATGACATGATGAAATGATTTGTGACATGGTGACTGTACTCATAACATGATGAATATACTTATGATTATGACATGATGAAATGCTTTGTGACATAGTGATTGTACTTCATAACATGATGAATATACTTAGTGATTATGAATGCACCTAATACGCACACGACATGAGGAATGTACTTTATGATAATGAATGTATCTCAGAATTGTAATCATTCAATGCACCCAGCATAGCTGGCTGGGGAATTCTGGGAGTCCACAAGCCTTAAAGGGATCAAGGTTGGAGACGCCTGCTTTAAAGAACTTGAGAGGCGCATGGAGGTGTCCTCTTTGGGCATCTAATGAACTTTTCTGGTGCACGGTACAAAAATCTGTTGCCCACCCCTGGCTTTTCTCCACTTTCCCGATCTGCTCCTTTCGCTGAAGGCTCTGTCAGGGTTCTGACAAACTTCGCCCTCAGAAGGCGTATCATCTAATAGCCTCTTAAATTACATTTGCTTAAAGGCAAGAGTTCAGCCACAAATAGAGTCTAAAACCGTCCAAGAGATGCTTAATTATAACATGGTCCCCAAAGCCAGACGACACCGCGTGTTTTGATAATGAAAAAAAGTCGCCGCTCTTTATATAGAAGGATTTAGCATCTCTGCCTTGCAAAGGAGAAAACCCGCAAGATCCGAGACAATAATTACATCAGTCTACTAAATGAACTCCTCTGACTTGGCAATTAATTCCGTCCTTCGCACATTTCCTCGGCTACAAAATAAATATATAAAAGCGAGAGCTGGGATGGCATCCCAGCTTTCAAACCTCAAGGAGTTTATCGTCTGCCAGCTTCAGAGCCTAAAGAGCCTCGCTCACTGAGTTTCTTTAACCGGCTGCCTCTATTTGTATTATTTTTTTTCTCCTTCCGTTTCTCCTTCCTCCTTCTTTCCAAGAACATCAGATTTTCAATCAATCCATCAGAACGGGACCTTGGAGGTCTTCTAGTCCAACCCCCTGCTCAAACAGGAGACTCTATACCAGTGATGGCTAACCCCTTTTAGGCACTGGGTGCCCGGACGAGTCGCAGCTAATGAGCTGCTGCTCATGACGTCATGCCGGGCGCCACGACTCTCTTTCTGAGTCTGTGCAGGGCCTTGTGGTATCATTGCCCAGCGCTGCTACTCTCTTTCTAAACATGCACAGAGCCCTGTGATGTCATCGTCTGGCGTCATTACTCTCTTTCTGAGCATGCTCAGCTCTGGAGCGATGCTGGGGCGACTTAGTTTCCGTGCTAACCGAGAGAGTTCTGCGTGTCTGCTGCGGCACGCGTGCCATAGGTTCGCCATCACTGCCCGATACCGTTTCGGACAAAATGGCCGTTCAGTCTCTTCTTAAAAACCTCCAGCGATGAAGGCACCCACAACTTCTGAAGGCAAAAGCTGTTCCTCAGCCGAATGGTCCTCGCTGTTAGGAAATTTCTCCTTCATTCCAGGCTGCTTTTTTTTCTTGATTACTTTCCCTACATTCCCTCCTGTCCTGCCTTCCGGTGCTTTGGAAAATAAGTTGATCCTCTCTTCTTTGTGGTAAAGGTCAAGGTTCCCCCCGTACATGAGTGTTAGTTGGTCTGACCCTAGAGGGAGGGGCTCATGACGCCCCCGTGGTCATGTGACCTGCATGGCTAGGCGCCAAAGGCGCACGGAGTGCTGTTACCTTCCCACCCAAGGGGTCCCTGTATTTCTATTTGCATTTTTGCATGCTTTCGAACTGCTAGGCTGCTCCTCCAATACGGGAATACTGCTGACATGTTGTTGTCGTCCCCCCTTTCATTTCTCTAGACTGGCCATACCCAAATGCTGCCACCGTTTTTCATATGTTTTAGTCTCCAGGCCTTTAATCATCCTAGAGTTGGTCTTCTCTCCACTTTTTCCAAAGTCTCAACACCTTTTCTGTCATCTCTGCAATACACCAGGATCCAGTAGCATTTAGAAACAGTGACCCAAGTATATGGTCCAATAATTTAGATTGGGCGGGGGAGAAGTACCATCAGTTTTGCAGTTTACCAACTCCCTCTGCTCAAGCAGACCTCGTTTCAAACTGCCAACCACAGAGAGTGCCATTTATCCGCCAGGATGCTATCTAAATACAGCGCTGCATTGCCCCATTTTATCTGCAAGTGGGATGTGGTAAATGGGGAAGAGACCCTTAAAAATCTAAACAGATCCGGGGCCAAAAGAAAAAAGAAAAATTGCTATTTTTCAGGAACTGCTTTGCATGGAGCAACGGTAAGAAAAATGAAATATGCACGAAGCCAGACTGCATTGCCAATAAAAACAAGAAATCCCCAAGGTGTTTTGTCACATGCTGGCTGGAAAGGAATGGGAATTGTAATCCCAGCACATCTGGAGTCTGCCACATCTGGAGAAAGGTGGTGTTTTAAGACGCTTTGATACCTGAAGCTCTGTGAAAATTGGCGATGGGATAAATGACATGGTCCCGTCTCTTCAAACAAGGACAAGCAACGGAGCAAACGACCCCAGAGATTCGACTCTTTCTTCCAATTCACTCCGCTTGAGAGGATGTAAGAACCGTAGCTCGTCTCTCTCCCGGTAGAAGAGAAATTCTTCCGGATGACTTCCCGTCAAGGGATTTTGAAGAGCTCTTTCACAGCAGTCGGTTTTAACTACAAAAACCAAACGCCCTCTACATTATATCGGCAGCTACCTTTGGAGCGCTACCGTGAGAAATAACTATGATTAATCCAAACCTACGGTCAGTCAGTACCACAAAAGGGTAGAGCAAGGTCTGCTGTCAAAAGACAGAATGTTGAAGATGCCGGTTTTTTAAACGCCTTCGGGGGATTACAAGTGCCCTTTTTTTTTTAATCCAAAGAATAGCGAAGAGCGTTTGATTCGAAGGCAGTAAAGTACTAATCACACTAGAAGGAACAATAACATACAGGTAAAGTCCTCAGCTTACGACCACGAGGGAGCTCAAAATTCTTCTGATCACCATGTACGCTGGCATGCATTTGTATGTTTGTGTATTTGTTTAATTATTTATTTCAAATAAATAATAATAATTACAAAAAAGAAAAAAAGAAAAAGGCAAAGCAATGGGACCAAACACTGAACAACTCTGTTTCCATGAAAAAAAAGACCTAACTGGAAAATAAGCGCTAATGGGTCTTTTGGAGCAAAAAAAGGAATATAAGACCCGGTCTTATTTTCGAGGGAAACACGGTATCTGGCGAAGACCACCAACCACCGATGGGCGCATGAATAAATGGGAACTGCACACTAGGCTTAATTTTAAATTATTTTCAAGTCATGATTCAGCCACAGATCACTCCCGGACGGGATATCGATCAAAGCATGAAAAACAAAACTTTCATATGCAAAAAACTTTCCTCGTTGAGACAAAAGTGAATTAACTACGGTGCACTTCAGAAGTTACTACTCAACGACCAGAAAATCAAACCACAATTTGGAAAGAAAAAAAATCGGGGGAGAAGGATTAGGTCTTCTCTTCTCTCATGTAGCATCCCAAAGAGTTCGCCCACTGCTGTAGGCCATTATCTGTTTCCTCAGGTTTTCTCAAACAAGCCACCATTCTGCATAAGCCATAAATTGAAATTTACCCTTTGGTGCAACGTGGCCAACCAAACCCAAACCACTTCTACCATTCTCCGGCAAGTGGTTTTCTAGCAGGCACGTGGTTTCTCCGGAAACTCTGATTCTTCTACTTCTTTCTCAGAAAGCTGCCATGGATGTTCTCGGGGCCTTGCACAGCCACAGATCCCACCCATTCCAAGCCGCTAATCTGATAACCTCGAGACAGGACAGGGTGTCCTGTTTCGGATGTCAACGCCCAGCATTTGGCTATCCCTGCCAGGAAGTACAACTCCACACATCTGGAGATCCCCAAAGAGAAGAGAAGGCATCTCCAGGCACAACTGACTTGGAAAAAAATGGAACAAAAAGAAAAAATCCTGTACATCTAGGTCAGTGTCAAACTCAATTTCATTGAGGTCGCCCTCCTCGCAGCCCCCGCTGACCTCCCTGCCGAGCCCCTACAACACCCTGAGACCCTCGTGGCAGGGGCTCATGGTCATCACTACTCCCCCATGGGGAGCGCACCGTTCGCCTCCAGTGTGGCCTCACGGGCCAGATCCAAGGTCGCCAGGGATCAGATCTGGCCTGTGGGCCTTGTGTTTGACACCTCTGATCTAAATCAGAGGTCCCCAACCTTGATCCCTTTAAGGCTTGTGGACGTCAACTAGCTGGTTGAGGAATTCTGGAGGTTGAAGTCCATGAGCCTTAAAGGGACCAAGGTTGGAGACCTCTGATCTAGATCGTTACAACTTTTAGAAGTAGACCGCAGTCCATCCATTTCAGCACATATCAGCCATGCCACAAATCTTTCAAGAGAAGGGAAAAGATGAGATCCATTTTTTAAAATATATATATTGCTATTTTTTATTTTTTTTAAAAAAATAAAGAAAAGAAAGCGAGCACAACCCCAAGGTCACTTGTCAATAACCGAACCCCCCCCTTTGTAAATCTCAGCCTCTTCACAAATAAATTCCTCGTCAGTAATTAAAACCAGGCCTTGCCGGCCTCATGTTATCAGCTCATCAAATTCATTGCTCATCTAGAATAACAGATCCACATCTGCAGTCATTACAGCATGCCAGATAAATCAATCCTTTCAATGATGCTTTGAGCCATCTCAGCTCCCTTTTAACCAGCCCGATATTTATTTCCCTCTGACACTTTTGACATTCTATTTACTGTAGGCAAATGGAACAGCGTACGGCACTTTGTAATGGCTTTACAGAGACCCATTGTGGGGCAGATCTTTGAAGACGGATGGTTGCAATAAACAAGGGTTTTTAAGGCACAAACATCAGAGCAACGGACCCCTTACCCCTTACCCCCTTTTGACTTCTGCAGCAAGGAAGATGAAAGTTTATTTGACGGGAGATTTTAAGCAGAGAAACCTCCTTCAGGAAGGTTTGACAAAATACTTGGGTTTTAGATGTTAAATTGGCGAAAGGTTGTTGCTACAATAGAAAGCAAACAGAACAAGGACAACATCTCCCCAAAACGTAACATGGCTGGTGGTGATTTGGGTGTGAAAATACCCACTTCACATGAGAGATTATTATTTTTGTTCCTTCTTGGGAATAACGCCTGACATCTCGCCCCAAACACAATAAAAATTCGATTTCCTGGGCCCCCATGAATAGATTTTGGATGCAATCGACAAAATATCTTCCCAACGCTCTTACCTTTTCTAAAGCCATCCAGATTGCAGCACTTAGATGTACATTTAATTACATCGATGTCACCTGTGTCATATTTATATCATCTGTGTAACATCATCATTACACAAATGATGTGTTTTGCACACAGGCTGCCATTACGTAAAGCATGTAAACAGGGGTGAACAGATCTTGAGATTTATGTAATAGATGTACCCTCACCCTGGTTTATCTAGTAATGTAGGGTTTACTGTAATTTATGAAACCGCAAAAGAGCATGTAGCCTGTGAAAGAGAGAAGAGAATAATGAAATTCAAGCCTACTTCTTAAGCAGATGTCAAAGTAATTATCCAGAGAGTTAATTTTGAAATAAAACAACAGCGTTCTTCAACAAAAGCTAGTCACTTCTTGTTAGCCACTGGTTTCTCTGGAGATCAACTTGCTAACATCTGTATTTTATAATGCACATTTTGCACCTTAAAATGCAATTCAACTTGGGGGGGTAACCCTCTTGCTAATAATACCAATCTGACACACATAAAGGTGCACATTTTTGTATGTGTGTGTTTTTTTGTTTTGCTTGTGAGTTGGCACTCTTACAGGCAGAAAATTTCAAATTCTTTTCTGGATAGTATCTTATAAATAAAGTGAGTCTTGCAGTGCAGAGTCGTATGTTTGTATATGAGATTTGTCTGAAATCAACTGGAATCTAGGTGACTTACAAAACTTACACAGAAAACATTATAGAAAAATCAATATAATTAAAACAGTAGAGTAAATCCAATCTAATTTTCAACTAAATGTTAAAACCAATAAGCTAAAACGTAATGAACACAGTTCCATTGTTTATAATGAATCTTTGAATGCTTTCCAGAAAAAACTTAAACAGATAAGTCTTCGACTTAAAACAGTTCTTTAAAGTCACCATTCAAAGTCACAACAGCACTGAAAAAAGTGACTTGTGACTGATTTTCACACTTTTAACAAGCACTGCAACATCCTCGTGGTCAAATGAGCAGAATTCAGACGTGCCAATTCAAATCCGTCCCCATTTTTTATTTTTTTAAAAATGAAACTTTAACTTTGGGCTTTACCGATTAGATCAGTGGCCCCCAACCTTTTGGGCACCAGGAATCAGTTCCAAGGAGAAAAGTTTTTCCATGGACCGGATGGGATGTGGTTTGTGTGCTGCCTCCATCCCATGAATGGGGCTTGGCTAGTTTGTGTGGTCCGGTTGCTGGCATGCCATGGACCGCTGCTGGTTCACGGACCGGGGATTGGGGACCCCTGAATGAGATAGATTGGTTGTTATAGAAGTGACTGTTTTTTGTTTTGTTTTTATTTATTTTTTTATTTTAAACAAATAAATAAATACATAAACACACAGACATACAATGATGGTCACAGGAGAAAAATTCATTACTTAACAGGTAAACAGGTGTTTAAGAGACCTGAATATATCGAGCAAGTATAAAGGCAGAATCCATAAAAGATATTTCTACATAGTTATTCCAAGAGGGAGAAGGAGTTTTAACACAAATTATGTGAGGGAGTGAGGAAATTTAGCGTCCAAATTTCTCTCAAATTCTCTAGACTATAACTCTTTTTCCCATCCTCTTTACTTTCTCTTTCCCCTCCATTCCTCTTCCATTATTCCTTCCTCAAACCTTATCTTCCTTTCTCATCTCTTCACCTTCCTTCTTCCCTTTTCTCATTCTTTCTTATTTCCTCTTCTTTTCCTCCTTCTTTCTGTCTAACACCCTCTAACTCTTACTCATCCTCTCATTACTTTCATCCTTATATTCCTCCATCGTTCTCTTTTTTTAAAAAAAGTAGCAGTAGTGACTGTTTAAACTAGAGTATGAAAGTAAAAAGTTGAGATTCGATGTTATGGTCATATTTTACTGCACTGAAGGGAGTCGGAAGTCGCTGCCTTTTTTTCTTTCTCTTCCCTTTTCCCACGCTCTTCTTCTCCCATTTTCCCTTCCTATTTTTCCAATTATTTCCTTTTGTATTTCCCTTTGTATGTTATATTGTAAATCGATAACAAAATTTTTAAAAGGAAGTAAAACTCTAGCCCATATATGTCAAACACAAGGCCCCCGGGCCAGATTTGGCTGGTGACCTGTGTCTATCCATCCCGCAATGCTGCCCTGAAGATGGCAAGGACTTGACACCCCCGCTCTAGCCTAATTTAATCTGGCACTTTTGATCGTGCGCATGAGAATTAAGAACTTAAAACAGGTTGATTTTCTCGAACACGGCACAGAGGACCTGGATTGTGAGCACAGGTGCCTAGGTCGAAGTTATTCCTCACCAAAGCACTGGCGGTAAACAGTCACAGTCGATGAAAGTAAATAACTTTCAAACCACCAAAGAATTACCCTGCTTCCTTTTTTAATATATTTTTAATGTGGTTTCCATTTTAATTAGCTCAATAACATTTCAAAATACACAATTTATCTCAGCCTGCAACTTAACGAGACCTTTGTACAGTTTCCCTGCTGGAATTCTGCAAATAAATCACCGCTAATAAATAGGAACAATTGGTCTGTCAGCAAGCCCTTCTCGGGAAAGGAAATGTCATTATTTGCAAGTTAAAATTTATTTCATCCTTTTATCTTCAGAACAATTTTTAACCAGCAGGAGCCAACCGAGGTGGGCCTTTTTGGAGTTTCCACGAATCTGTGGCTAAAAGTTTGAGCTGCAAGAAAAGGCCCGAGCTATGATAGCCTGCCACTAAAAATGACCCGAGGTGCAGAGGCAGGTCATCCTCGAATGACACCCACAATTGGAACCAGAATCTCCATTGCAAAGGAGGGTGGCCGTTAAGTGATTTGTGCCAATTTTAGCCATAAGTAATGAAATCACTGAGTTGGTTAAGTGAATATCAGAATCATCAGAATCAGAATGTATTGGCCAAGTGTGTGTCCTGGACACACAAGGAATTTGTCTCCGGTGTACATGCTCTATACCTACAATAAACATAAAGTACATTCATTCGGTCATGTACATATAAGCTGCAATCGACAAATCTTATTCATGAATACAATCACAATTCCCCTGGAACTTTTATTTGAACATCCCAGACCACCAACCTCGTCTCCCCTGTCCCCCCTCGCAGGCTTGGCCCATCAACACCAGGGG
>JANHFO010007897.1:17495-31775 GCA_032468095.1 Pareas carinatus | reverse complement strand
TTTCTGTAAACCGCTTAGAGAGGACTATAAAGCACTGTGAAGCGGTATATAAGTCTAACTGCTATTGCTATTGCTATTATCCCTCTTCCAATTTATACTAACAGTCAGTTAGGCTTCTATCTTGATTTATTAGTAGAATTCTAGAATTCAAACTCCATTTATTTAAAATATTTTTCTATCCATATCTAGTATGACACAATTGTGAGTCTGTTTACCCAGGCAAAGATTCCATGGGGAGCTCTTATTATCTAGAAATAAATGCTGGGACTTTCTTGAAGTTGTTTGCCTGTCATGAACTCTGCTACTAAAGGGGCTGTTCTACAGAGTGATGTCCATCAATTGTACTTTCTGATTTAATTGTCAGGATAGGTGAGTGATAGACAGCTAACAGATTTTATTTGGATAAAGGGTGGGGTGAGGGTTACAGACCCACTCTGCATATTGTTCTTTGCAATTATTGTGATGAGATTTTAAAGTTCAGATGTTGGATATGCAGTCCTTGCTTAAACTTTATCTTCCTTCCTACCATAGAAAGTCTGTGAGAAAAGCTTTTTGTGAAGTTATTTTTGTCCTTTACTCAGTTGTGCATTAAGCTTGCCAGTGGGAACTCCCTTTTTCCAAATGTGGGAAATAAAAAAATGCCTTCTCCACAGACTTTTGAGCAAGCTTATCTTTGGAATCTACTGAACAATGTCTTTATTTTTGATTTTCTTTTCTTTTCTTAGAGGGAAAATGAAGTCAAAGTGTGACTATATCACATTTGCCTTATAGTATTTTCTTGTTTATTTAAATGTAAGTTGTGTATGTGTTTGTAGACAGAGACTTGGAGCATATTGTTTATATTTCCATCTGAGAAATGTAAATATTTACATAACAAAATGTATGTAACTGTTCAGTACTGGCAGTATTTTCTCCTTTAAAGAACAACTTCTCTGACCAATTTATTTGGAAGTTACTTTTACAATCTATTTTGCTGAGAAAAGCACTATTTACTCTATGTGGATTTCACAATTATTGCTGTGAGAATTTTAAATCTAAATCCCAATGATGGTCAGGTTAAGTTTAAATCTAAGTTGTCATAGGTAATCCTTGGCCAAACATAGGGACTTCCAGATATTTCATTGTTTAGGTTAAATAAAATGCTTTGTTTATTTGTTAGATCCATCCAGCAACATTTGGGTTGCTATCTTTTTTTCAATATTTGCCATCTGCTTTTAATATCAAAGAAGTAATTACTCAAATTATACACTTTTCTAGGAGAAGTTAAGCGCCATATTTAAATACATTCCTTTAAGATTGTTTTAAAAATTATCCTGATTGTCTCTTGGCCAAAGAAAATAAACAATTTTACTTTGGCAATGGCATTAACAGGTTTCCTATCTCAAATAAGATGGAAGTGTTGTCGGAACACATTTTCTTTCTCAAGTGTTGTTGAAAGTTATTATAAGTTATTTGTAAATTTGATTGGCATGGCTGCTTGTGGTATGACAAAATTAAGATTAATGTAGATTTCAGAAATCATTTTATTAGACTTGCCATACTGAGAAATTGAAAGAGGTATAAAACAAGACTTTTCCCTAAAATTTCCTTATGGTCGTAATCACAAGAAGTCTTTCTTAGAAGTGAAATGACAGTTAAACAAACATGGTTAACTTATGCTGATATATTATCTTTCTCTCAAGATCTTGTTAAAAACAAAATTTGGAATTGGAAGGTTATATATGTCACTGGTTTTTCTATGCTCAGCTGATGGAAATATTCAAATATGATAAGAAGAACTATGACTTTAAAAATGGTAAGATTGAATTTGATATGAAATTGAAAAATAAATGATCATATCATTTCTAAGATATATAAATGTTTATTGAAAATAGAAACAGGATGAATAAGTTAAAAACTGTATAATAAGATGGCAAAAAATCTTAGATGAAATATCTCAGTGGACCTATGAGAGAATATATGGAAAAAAAGATTGAAATTTATACTGAATTTTAACCTTAAAGAGAATTTTTATAAAATAACATATTGCTAGTATTTAGTACTCAATAAATTGTCAAAAATGTATAAAAGCATTTCAAACATTTGTTGGAAATGTAATCGGTCTGAAGGTACATTTTTCATCTTTGGTGGATTCACAAAAAATATTAGGACCAAATATGTATTCAGAAGATTTTAAAGGTAAATTTACTATTGAAACCAGAGGTTTCTCTTTTGGGTTAATGGAGAAGTAGATTGAAAGATTTCATAGAACTCTGTTTTTATATATGGTATAAAAGATGGAAGGACGTATAAATATTTATAAAAACTGAGAAAAATGAAATTTTAAGTTTGGGGTTTGATCCTTAGAATTATATAAAATTATAGATGTAATATAGACTATTGTTAATTTTAGAGTAAGAATTGGATGAATTTTTGTGTGTATCTCTACCAAAGAAAGTCAAAAGCCATTCCTTTTCTTTTTTTTTCTTCACAATTTTATCTTGTTTCTGTTGGATTCTTTTTTTTCTACTTTCTTTTCCTTGCTTGTTTGCTTTTTACTCACATTTTTGAAATGCAATAAATAAAATTTCTAGCTACATTAGTGCCAGACTCATTAAGGATTAAGCATTCTGTCCTGTCCAAAAATAATACTTGATAATTCCATGAACCACAATGAATTGCTTTAAAGAAAGAATATCTATGTTTTAAAGGAAGAATATGCAGGAACATCAGAAAACTAACTCCTTGTTTGATTCTTAGCTTGATATTATCTATTTTTATAACTTGGGGCATTTGGATGCTGCTGCTATTATTATATTATTATTGTTATCCTTGGGAAGGTGACATTGGTGGGTGGCCTTTTTTTCTTTCGAAAGCAGGCATTGGAATTTCATTTCAAGGTGTTCCATTGTGTTCACAGAAAAAGACAATCAAGGTTATCTTATCTTATCTTATCATTCTATTGCTCTTTTTTATTTTATATCATTACAAGGAAGTGTATGATATTCTTTATTTTGAATAACACATCAACACACACTGATTATGCAAAAATGATCACCTGGATTTAATGATAATGTAGAGTCATAAGACTATAATCAGTCCACCACTATGAATAATTTATTGTTATATAATATAACTTTTATTTTTGTTAGTACAGTACATTTTCTTGTGAAGTAGGGAAAAATAGCCTAAAATTGTTGTTCTTTTCCTTCTTATGAAAGAATTTGGTGATCATTTGTCACATTGGACCATGGGTTCAGCTAAACCACAGAAAGAAAGGAATGAGAAGGAATAGTGATGGTGGTGATGGTGGGGGGGAACAGATAATGATTAAGATGAAATTGGAAAAATGTTGCTTGCACTAAAGCATAATCAGGTATAAATTGTTCACTTCATACAGTGGCTCATAAAGAGAACACATTTACAAATATGATTATTATAATTAATTTTATTTATATCCCGCCCTTCTCCCGAAGGACTCAGGCAATTAAAAAACACACAGCACATAAACAATTAAAACAAATTAAAAGAAATTAAATACAGCCTGAAACTAAGAATTATAAAGGGGAGCAATAAAATTTCCAGCACAATTAAAATTAAAATTTAAACGCAGGAGGACAGGCGCAGCTATCCCAAGCCTGCTTGATGGAACAGGTGGGTCTTCAAGGCACGGCGGAAGGTCCGGAGGTCAGCGATTGATCGTATAGCAGGGGGGAGGTCATTCCAGAGGGTGGGTGCCGCCACAGAGAAGGCTCTCCCCCTGTGGGTCGCCAGCCGACATTGTTTGACTGGCGGCACCCTGAGGAGGCCCACTCTGTGGGAATGTACAGAACGGCGGGAGGTATCGATGGATATAATGCGGTCCTGCAGGTAACTGGGCCCTATGCCATGGAGCACTTTAAAGGTGATTACCAACACCTTGAAATGCACCCGCAAGATCACTGGCAGCCAGTGCAGCTCGTGCAGGAGAGGGGTTACATGGGCACTCCCTCTCGTCCCAAAAATCCCCCGTGCAGCTGCATTCTGAACTAGCTGGAGTCTCTGGGTGCACCTCAAGGGGAGCCCCATGTAGAGAGCATTGCAATAGTTCAGACGGGAAGTATAAAGCAGCTTTCTACAGTTTATCCTCTCAAGTAGCTCTAATGAACATATAATTGGACATGATTGGATAGTATAAAAATAAGAATATTTAGACAACAGAAATCTCCCCTCTTGTTTTCTGCCAGTTTGCAGAGGAGCATCTAAATTATCTAATGAAAACTAAGTATCTCAGAATGCTGGATGAATATTATAATATGGATGGGAGATTGACTGTGCTAGTTGGTTAGAAGAATAATCCACAGCCCAACATTTGACTGTGGCTTCATATATTAAAGAGACACCCATGAGTTCAATTTCATTTTTTAACATGTTTATTGAAAAGATTTATATGCCACCTACCAGCAATAGCATTTGGATTTATATACAGCTTCATAGTGCCATATAGCTTCATAGTGTTTTACAGGACTCTCTAAATGGTTTACAGAAACAGCATATTACTCCCAACAATCTGGGTCTTCATTTTACTGACCTCGGAAGAATGAGAGGTTGACTCAATCTTGAGCCAGTCAGGATTGAACTCCAGACTGTGGGCAGAGTTAGCCTGCAATACTCCATTCTAACCACTGTGCCACTAGATTATTATGTTTAAATCTTCATATGTTCTGAATTTATTTAATCTTATTTAAATATGATCTAATTTACTTATATTTCCCTTAATGCACTTTTATGGAAAAGAGTGAAGAAAATTGTTAGTAGATAAGAAGACAAAGCATTTTCTTTGTTAATTTGTTTGTTCCATAGTTCCAATTTCCTGATATAATACTATACTCAGTTTTTGACTCATCTGAAAATCTAAGAGGCTCAGCTCTGGTTTGTTCTTGGTGAGAGATTTTCAGGAAATGTCAGAGCCATGTACTAGATTGGGAAGAACGCAATTGAAAACCATATCATTATTATTGCTAAGAAAATTATATGGATGTCTTCATGAAATCACCAAGAAGCCAAATTCATCTTCAAGGATACTTTTTTTTAATGGTTCATTTATTCTTAGACCAATATATTTTAATTCTTCTGTTTTACATGCCAAACATTTTTAAAAAATCAATGATATAATTTCATCCTCAGTTACAGATGTAATTTCAGATTTAACCCCGCCCCCCCCAGGATTATATATTTGAAAGATCACAATGCAGTGATTTAGATGCTGGTTGTATTAAACTTTATAATGTTATTTAGTTTTGTCTGTGGCAGTACAAGAATTATTATTTTTTATTTAATCTTATTTAAATATGATCTAATTTACTTATATTTCCCTTAATGCACTTTTATGGAAAAGAGTGAAGGTTGATGTGAATTGCAGGCTGTATCATGTTCTGTTCAAAAATGCTCGGGTGCTCTATATTTGATATATAAAAAGTAACTAATTCCAAAGATACTAAACTACTTAGCTTTCAGTCATGTGTCTTAATTTATAAGAGATATTTTATTTCTACTCTCCTTATGACTGCAGTGGGCAATTATATTAGAGGATAGGAGGTCTTGGGTAATTTCCTCATTAGAAACTCACAGTGCTTTTTAGAGTGAACCAATCACCATTTTGCAAAGAAATAGTAGTGAGGCAGGCATTGTATCATTTCAGGGAGGAGTGAGTGATGCAAAGAAGACCCTGAAAATCACTGGCAGAAGAATTGCGGAAGTTAACATTTTCCAGGAAGCAACAGAGGCCATTATGATACATGGTTGTTGCCATTTTACATATGTGGATAAAGCCAATATTTCCTTGGGGTTTATTTTTTTCCCATTTGAGGGAGGACCTCTTTGTTTTTAATATTGTTAATCTTTTGAGGGGTATATCTTGTAGTTTTTATGTGTTTTTCTCTTTTGCAGGAAGAAATGGAACTGTGAAGGCTCTAAAATCCAGGTGCAAAACCTGCCACCTCTGGTTAAGCGTATGGTTAAGCACTAAAAATTATCTGATATACTAGAAGGGTTCTTGCATACTCAGATGAGCAAAGTATAAACAGTATACAGGTAGTCCTCGACTTATAGCAGTTTGCTTAGTGACCATTCAAAGTTACAATGGCAGTGAAAAAAGTGAGTTATGACAATTTTTCACATTTATGATCATTTTAGCATCCCCAGGGTCACGTGATTTACATTTGGATGTGTTGGAATGCATATTGTTGGAATGTATTATGTACAACAGCTACAACAGTATTGAGCCAGTACATGTCAGAGGTTGTATGTTTGTTAGGTATAATCTATGGTATATACTCTATACTCTTTTTGTTCTCAGAAGAGTTTTCTGTTATAGTTAAACAGTTAAGCAGCAAGGCCCATGGCGACTATACTTTGTTTGGTCTGTAGAGCTATATATATAAACAGAATTTCTCACAGGATGCTTTACAACTAACTCACATTTATGATGGTTGCAGTGCCCCATGGTCGTGTGATCTCCTTTTGTGACTTTCTGACAAGCAAAGTAAGTGGGGAACCAGATTCATGTAACAACCATGTTACTAATTTAACTACTGCCGTGATTCACTTAACAAATGTGGCAAGAAAACTCATAAAACAAGGCAAAACTCACTTAACTTAATGTTTCACTTAGCAACATAATTTTTGGACTCAATTGTGATCGTAAGTTGAGGAATACCTATAGTCCTAAACTCCTAAAGATATGTAATCCTATTGCATTGCTCAAGAAAACTAAACATGACCCCATCATGACTCTTCCATCTGCATGTTTGACCAACAATTCCCATTTCTTTAGGGGTAGAAAATGATTAGATGGGTACTCTCTAGAACAGTGATCTCCAACTAGTGGTCCATGAGAAAATGTTGGTGGTCTGCAGAAAAATCTGGACATTATTTGCATTTTTTATGTACCTGGCAGGTGGTATGCGATGAAGTTCCTGCTCCTGGGAATGGCAGAGACAGCGAGGCACTGGGGCTCAGAATTGGCATGCTTTTGGCGCCAGCTGATTGGAGCTTCCGGAAGTACTTCTGGTAGTGGTGGTCAGCTGTAATTAAAAGCATGCGAATTCTCTCAGAGTATCGCAGCCAGCCGATTTCACGCTAGACATGACTTCTTCATTCTGATGAGAGGGAAAGAAAAGGAGGAGGGAAGGGAGAGGAGAGCATATAAAAGGAGACACAAGCAGAGGGATCAATGAAGGAGCAGGTAGTCTTCCTTCCAATGAAGTCTGTGGAAGAAGAGCCCAGCAGGCAGTGAAAGAGAGAGGAGAGGGAGAAAGGAAGGAGAGCCACGAATGCACAAAATAATGTTGGAGAAACAGGCACAGGTTTCTCATTAAAAGTCCTCACTTTTGTGGGTGCACTATCATTTGTTCCTCTCCCTCTCCCCCTTTTCCACTCCACAAAAGTGCATCTTATGGTGCGAAAAATATGGTAATTCCTATGTCCCCTAGCATGGCTGAGGATATTCAAAATCAAGTTATAAAAAAGATGAAAAATTCACCATTCAATTCAATTTGACAAATCAACAGACAAAAGTAACAAGGCACTTCTCCTTTATTTTGTAAGGGTTGAGTGTGAAGAAGAGTTACAGGAAGAACTATTTTGTTCACTCAACTTGCCTGGTAAGACAATTAGCTTTGAGATTTTTGAAGCACTTAATAGTTATTTCCCGGAAAACAAAATTAAATGGGAAAAAATGTATTGGGATATGTACAGATGGTGCTGCAAACATGACTGGATATCTTTCAGGAATTGTTACAAAGGTGAAAAATGTTGGTCACCCAGACATTTTGTCAATACACTGCATTATACATCGTGAGCAACTTGCAATGAAAAAAATGTCTCCAGAACTACTATTAAAATTATAAATGAAATTTGACCCAAAGCGCTCAATTCTGGAATGTTTGAGGTATTTTGTTAAGAAATGGGTTCCAAACATACTCCCTTTCTTCTTCACGCTGAGATGAGATGACTGTTGAGTGGCAAAATTTCTAACCCAACTGTTCGCCCTGCATGAAGAAGTCAAATTATTTCTCCAGTAACAAAATAATCCAAATTTTCAAGAACTCTTGTCCAACGATGAGTGAATAGCCAAGCTTGCATACCTGGCAGATATTTTTCACTGTGAAAGGAACTAAACATATCCTTGCAAGGACAACTTAAGGACATGTTCACACTATGAGGTAAAATGGATGCTTTTCAAAGAAAATATTACTGTGTCAAATGTGGTTGGCTGAAGAAGTTCCGCAAATGTTTTCAAATTTTTGATGAATATATGAGAGAGAAGGATGTCAACTGGCATTTGGAAACCATTGTTCAACAGCATTTACAAATCACTTACTGAATCTTTTGTAAAGTTGAAAGCATAAATAGAATAAATAAAATAGTAGAGGGATTGGAGTGGTACATTACTGTATTAACCTTAAGGCTGCCAATGCATCAGTTACCACAATATGATTATACATACATAAAATGAACCCTGACACCGTGGACATAGTCTGTTTCAACTTCTTTCCTCCGGTCACTGATACAAGACATTACAAACCAAAACAACTAGACATAAGGATAGTTTCTTCCCCCATGTCAGCTAACTTACATGATACTGTTAACGAGGAGGGTGTTTTGTGACAGGATGAAATGTGTTTTGTGACATGATGTTTGTACTTCATAACATGATGACATGATGAATGTACTTATTATTGTGAATTGTATTCATGATTAAGGTCGTGGTTTGTCAATTGCAACTTATGCGTATTTGACAAGATGAATGTACTTTATGACGATGAATGTATCTTATGCTTAGATATACTTGATTATGCCTATATATGCAAAGACTATGCTCATATATACAAATGATCATGATTTTGCTTATATATACAAATGACTATGAATGTATCTTTGATTGTAATTACAGTTGTTTAATGTATGTAGGTAGGTATTGAGCATGTACACCAAAGACAAATTCCTTGTGTGTCCTGACACACTTGACAAAATAAATTCTGATTTTGATTCTGACATGCCTGAGATATTGTAGTAGGTAGAAATAATAGACATTGTCACAAATGGACAAGAATAAATGGTGCACTAGCCACTGAAGCTGCATCAGAGCATAGGGCAGTTGAGTCATATCAATAAAATCTCACTGTCAGGATATGATCTGAAGCATTTCAAATAAGTTCCCTTGAAACAGATTATGCTGCATTTTAAGTAAATGTATTTAGAACTCGGTATATAGAAAAAAATGGCCCCTTCAAGGGAAGCTATAAGACACAGGCAAAACTCTCTGAAATCTTCCATGCACCGAAATATACAATCCTTCATTACACTCATAAGATTCAAGGGAATGCTAAAAAGCTGGTGGCAGAACTTCCTCTAATTGTTAGGGTCTCTCCCCTCCACAATCTACAATATTTACCATTATTATCTTAAAACAGGCAGAAAATGGTTGAAGAACTGTTTCTTAGAGAGGATCCTTTCAAAAAGTAAATGACAACGTATTTAACAAGTCTGGATGGTGCAGTGGTTAAAAGTAGCACTGCAGGCCATTTCTGCTGACTGCCATCTGCCATTAGCCAGTAAGTTCAGCAGTTCGATTCTCACTGGCTCAAGGTTGACTCAGCCTTCCATCCTTCCGAGGTCGGTAAAATGAGGACCCAGATTGTTGGAGGCAATATGCTGACTGTGTAAACTGCTTAGAGTAAACAGTAAAATACTGGTAAGTGGTAAATAAGTCTAAACAACAACAACAACAATAACAACAATAATGTAGGTCTATGTGTTACAACCTCATTATATAAAGAATAGAATAGAATAGAATAGAATAGAATAGAATCTTTATTATCACTTTGAATGTACACTAATCAGCATACATTAAAATGAAAGTACGTTGCCTTCAGCTCTCAAGGGGTAACCCCTCCAATATACTCTACCTCAGATATGATGAAAATTATACAGATGCCGCCATAGATGCACATATATGACACAAAGAAACATCACAGTCTAGTTCGAATGTATACGTAGGTGGGGGGAAAAGAGTCCTGCGAATTTGACTTTCGGAGCAAGTATGGAAGTCAAAGCATTTGCACCATGAGGTCATCATGACGCAAAGTTTCACCGTCTACCCGCTCTACACCCATGTAAGCTCATGGACATCTCCCACTAAGACAGTGATGGCTGACCTTTTAGACACCGAGGGCCCGGACGAGTCACGACTCATGAGTTGCGGCTCATGATGTCAGTGCCTGGTGCCGCTACTCTTTTTCTAAGCATGTGCATGGCCCCATAATGTCACCGCCTGGTACCGCTACTCCTTTCTGAGCATGCTCAGCTCTGAGGTGATGCTGGGGCGACTTGGCTCACGTGCCAGCAGAGAGGGCTGTGTGTGCCTGCTGTGGCACCCATGTCATAGGTTCGCCACCACCGCACTAGTAATCTGATCGCTTTGGGTCTGGCTTCAGGTGTGGCTTGTAGCCATATTGTGTGAAATCAGATTTATCCGGTAAGCCGTGTCTGAACGAACCATGGTCAATCAAGTCGGAGACTTCAGAACCAATGAATTGAAGTGAAACCTTTATTGTTGTAGTACAACATGTGTACAGTGAGATTGGCTGAGCCTCCCTTCATGCACACACAGACACCCCAACACATGCAAACAACTCATGGTAACAACATAGACAGGAATCCCCAGCCCAGTGAACTGACTAACAAGCACCCAGTCCTATTTCACCAGCCCGGCCCCTCAAGTCAACCCCACCACGTTGTTATAATATTACGTGTTAATGGACTACTTATATGTGTGACTCTTGATTATTTTCTGAATCGTCGGCAACAATACTGGTTTCTTGGGAGTCACTAGCAGGAGGTTGATTGTCCTCCATAGCAGTTTATGGTCTCTTTTGAATGCTTCTAGTTGAATCCATGTAGTTCATACCCACCAAGTGTGATGATAGACTGAATGGGCATAAGGCTTGATCCAGGTGCTCTTCCTGCATTTTTATTAAAAGCTTTCTAGGGATTCTTGATCGCCCATGTTGGTTCAGTGGCTGCTACCTCCACCTGAAAGGGTCATTTCAAACAGGCTTTGATCATTGATCTAGTTAATGCTGACTGTGGTTAAAAAGAGCTTGATCTGCTGGCAAACTCTTAAACTGAATAAAGTAAGAAGATAGAATTTGCCCCAGAGAGGAGAACTGAAATAATTCAAAGTTGACTCTCAATTATATTCAACCATGGTCTTTGGAAAAGAAACTTAATTTCAGCATGTCCCCAAGTCAGGTTTTGAGTGAATTATTATTCATTATTTGCGATTATGCAGAGTTTCAACGATTACTTAGCCTTTTATTTTTTTCCCCGCTGCTTTTTAACCTCCCAAGAATTCAGATGGCATATGATTTCGGGTTTTTGGACATCCTCTACATATTTTTCCTTACCAGAGTTGCCTTTTTTAAAAAACATAACATTGTATTCTAGGATCCTGGCTTAGTAAATCATAGGATGCAAACCAACAAGGTTTGCTTGAACGGCATTCCTGTGTTCCTGAGAGCAGCCAACCAAACCATAAAGGATAACTTCTTGTTATGTACAAATCCACAGTTACTGTTAAATGAACCCAAATAAGTCAGGATGGCAAACCACCTCTAAACCAAGATCATTTGCTCAAATACTACCTTGATTTCTCTTTACATGATATGCAAGGATATCTAGGAGATTGTTCCTAAAACATTTGCATTGAATTAGCATCTTAATGAATGTTTCAATGCTTCCTATTTCATGGGTTGATCCAAATAAATCAAACTGAAATATGCTTGTTTTTAGGGGGGAAAAGTAGACCTAGGATACTCTAAACCTGATGCCTTGTTTTCTTGATTTTTGACGTTCATCTAGGATGTGTGCAGTATTTGGTGGGATTTACTGCCTCCGGCACTCCATAAAGTGTCTCGTGGTAGACAAAGAACTTAGAAGGTAAGTTTTGAGCAAGGTAACCTCTCTCTTTTATATAAGCGCAACTACAAGATGAAAAATGCCAGAGTCTTCTTTTTTTAAAAAAACGATTCTTCAAAGAACTTCCTTGGTATTAATAACACATCAACCTTGATTAAAAATAATTTGTGTATAGGTCCTCCAGAACCAGGAAAGTGGGTTTAGAATAAAGAAACTAAATTAATTTCCCTCAGAAATTACTGCAGCCTCCTGATCATCCAAGCTTGGAAGACAGATCATTTCAGTTGCCGGGGGTCTGGTGATGAGTGATGTTAGTTTTCCTTGTGGCCTTACCTACTCTAATTGATTTTCATCAGATGACAACAAAGCCCTCTGTTATTGCATTTTTAAAAATGAAGCTCACCTAAAGATTCATCAGATTAATCTTTGCTGATAATGCATGTCACTCTAAGAGAAAAGGCTTTAATGAGTTTTTAGGTGGATTGTTGTCATAAACTATGCTGCCCTCTTAGCCTAGGATGAATTATTTTTTCTGCTGGTATTGGGCGTTTGTGCAACTTTTATTTTTTTTTAAAGTTGGAACAAAATCAGCTGGTGCTTGGAGGGTGCAAAATTCATATTTAGGAGGGTGCATAGCACAAAAAGATGGCCCAACTTATTCACAGGGCTAAAGTGTAGCGTAGTTAAGTTTAGTGTGACATCTGTGTTTAATTTCACTAAATGTTATGATATCATAGAGTGTCTTAACCAAAATTTGGGTTACTTAAATATCATATGATGAACAAGACAGGGAGTGGATCTAAGGCTAGTTTTTCTTTCTGGTTTCCATGTATAGAACTAGGACAGGAGGTCTCCACACTTGGCAGTTTTAACACTTATTAACTTCCACTCCCAGAATTCCTCATCCAGCCATGCTGGCTGAGGAATTCTGGGAGTTGAAGTCCACAAATCTTAAAGTTGCTATGATTGGAGAGCCCTGAATGAGGAGAATGGTGGTAGCTTCAGATGGGTCTCCTTTAGCAGACTAATACTCCCATATGTGTTTTCATTACCTTGCATGCAGAACAAAACGAGGACCCAAAAGATAAGGGGTGGGAGTAGTCTTCCTCTACCCTATATATAGCAGCTCCAACTCTGAATCAAAGCACTACCCTTATGTGGTTAACCAAAATCAAAACAATAAAGCCACATCCCAGAAGTTCCTATCAAACAGTCACTGAAAAATGGATGGAACACTATTAGATGATACAAGAAAGTGTATTTGGATGTGGTTGACCATACCATCCATCACAGCATCCATGAGTTATTGATGTATAACTTAGATATTTAGCAGATTTTAGAATTATGACAACAGAGTTGGAAGGGACCTTGGAGGTCTCCTAGTCCAGCCCCCTACTCATGCAGGAAACCCTATACTATTTCAGACAGATGGTTGTCCAATCTCTTCTTAAAAACCTCCAGTTTTGAAGTATTCACAACTTCTGGAGGCAAGTTGTTCCGCCGATTAATTGTTCTAACTATCAGGAAATTCCTTCTTAGTTCTGGGTTGCTTCTCTCCTTGATTAGTTTCCATTCGTTGCTTCGTGTCCTGCCTTCTGATGCTTTGGGGAATAGCTTGACCCCCTCTTCTTTGTGGTGCTTTGTGACAACCCCTGAGATACTGGAACACTGCTATCATGTCACTCCTAGTCCTTCTTTTCATTTTGTTGAACTACAACTCCCAACAACCCCATTCAGCATGTTAGAGAACTGCTAATAGTCATTCAGCAACAACCGGAGGGTCACTTAGTGTGGAGTGCACCACATCCACGTACCTTTCAAGTGAGAACAGTTATATAGCTAACACTGCTATGTAAGAAGGCAGGCAGATTAATACATATGTTTGTTACTTATACAATATCTGGGCATGCACACCATCTATAACGAGAAAAATAGGAAGGGGGAACCACGATAGCCTTTTGCTATTAAAATTTGCGGCAAAATGTTGACAATGGCGAATCACTTCCATACCGTTCCCATAAAAATTACACAGATGTGCCCACGAAATAGCTAAAAATCAAACTTGATTCAAGAGGCTTTATCTTCTTAAGGTTCTCTCCCTCCCGCCTCCGATGATAATCAGAAAAGTTTGGGATGAGCTCCAAAGCAGAGGTCTCCAACCTTGGTCCCTTTAAGGCTTGTGGACTTCAACTCCCAGAATTCCTCAGCCAGCTTATTATTATTATTTTCTGGTGAACACAGCTGCCTGATGTTGAGCTGGAGGTGGCCTTCTCCAATTATCGAGCTCTTTCCAAGAGCCTAGGATGACTGGAGATATCTTCTTAGAATATATGCCGTTCC
>JANHFO010007896.1:9075-20292 GCA_032468095.1 Pareas carinatus | reverse complement strand
CCCCCAATCCCCATTTTGTAATTTTCGGGCCTGCTGCTCCTATCCAGCCCCGCATTCACCTGCCCTGCTGCTCCTCGTCCATTTGGAGATTAGAGTGCTGTAATTGTGCTCTCCAGAAAAACTCAAATTCAATAAGGCTGCGAAGCTCTCCATTCAGGAGAAAGATAACAAACGATGTTGGATATTTTGTCCAATCAGTATCGTCTACCCACCTGGAATTAAAATTTTAAAATAACTCATTTAAAAAATATCATTTTGAAAAATCCTTTCTTAGTGAGCGCCTAGATGCCAAGACGAACCTATGTACCAAATTTCATGTTTGTAGCTTGTAAAGTTTTTGAGATCTGGTGATGAGTCAGTCAGTCAGTTTTTTGCATTTATATATATAGATTGTACGTACATGCTTGTAGTTGCACCATTGTCTGTGTTACCCATCAGTTATAATAATAATACTAATATCTATTTAGTCAAGCATATATGAGAAAAACAATGATTACGAATAAATGGGGACAGTATGACAGGGACGGTAGGCACACTGGTGCACTTATACATGCCCCCTTATAGACCTTTTAGATATGGAGTGAGGTCCACACTAGACAGTTTAAGATTAAAGATATGGGGTTTTGAGGATGTAACAACAGTGTCAGGTAATGAGTTCCAGGCATTTCCCACTCTGTTGCTAAAGTCATATTTTATGCAATCAAGTCTGGAGCGGTTCACTTTGAGTTTGTATCTGTTGTTAGCCTTTGTATTATTATGGTTGAAACTGAAGTAATCCTTGATAGGTAGAACATTGTAACAGGCAATTTTGTGTACTAAACTTAGGTCAGATCTTAGTCAGCGTAGTTCTAAGTTGTCTAGGTCCAGAATTTCAAATCTGGTGGCATGAAGTATTCTATTGCAGGCTGAGGAATGGAGTACTCTTCTCATAAAATACCGCTGGACTTGTTCAATTGTATTAATGTTCGTTATATAATGTGGATTCCAGGCAGATAAGCTGTATTCGAGAATTGGTCTGGAGATTTTATATGCCCTGGTTTCAATATTACCGGGAAAGAAGCTTCGTAAAATTAGGTTAACAACTCTTAATGCTTTTTTGGCAATGCTGTTACAGTGAGTTCATATTATATTATTATCTGCATAAAATATATTTTGCCCCCTGGCTCTTAACCCCCTTCCAACAGACACATAGAAGATGCATAACTGACATCCTTGTCCATATCTGTGGAAATAGCAAGTCTTTAATGCTTCCCATACAAATCTAGGGCAGGATAAGGTGTTACACAGTACAAGTCCTTCAAGCGAGAAGACATGTTTCCTGGGACCTGCCAGGGGGCACTGTTTAATAGAAAGGACCTAGACCATGACCATTCTGTGGTGGAAAGGACAGAAATAATTGTAGACAAACAGCTCCACAAATAAGCCAGCTGTGTCCTACGAAGTGTACTGTAGATGACAACCAGCAGCTTGAACTGAACCCAAAAGCCTACCAGGGGCAATGCAGCTCACAGAGTAGTTCTACAACATGGGCACATCAAGATGTGCCCCTCACTAACTGCACTGAGTTAATATGAAGTTAGCAATTCTTTATATAGGTTTAATCCCCAGTGAGTGGACAGTAATGTTAGAACTGACGCATTAGTCAGCAAAAGGAGAATGTAATAAGCTTTATTTCTAAACCCTGCATATTGAAGTATTTTGAAACTCGTATTTACAACTTATTCTTAAGTTCTTGTTTCAGTTGTTTTTTATTTCATTAAATAAAACGTATTTAGCAAAACGTATTTAGTAAAACGTATTTAGTAAAATAACCACAATGCTTCTATTTCTCCAAGTACTGTACATGGCTAGATTCCAGATTGAATAGCTGTCCTCAAATGCCTTCCAACGAGCTCTGCCAAATTCTGCAGTTCAGAAGTAATTTAAAAGCAGAAAGCTGTAGCAAATGAGACCTAATGGAAAACAGGGAATGCTTTAGTTCATGCTAGCTGTTTGCAGAAGAGAAATGGAATACCACAAAGGAGAAAAAAAGGGAGGTGCCAAAATATAGCTCATTTACCACACAGACTTAGATTCCACATGAAAGTTTTGTTTCTTAAATAGTTGAGATTCATTAGCAAACCAAATAATACTTTGTTGTTGAGGTTCATTACAAGACTGAATAAATTTTATTGTGGGAAATGAAGTGATATATTCCTGAAGTGCGGATCATATTCATACCATTTATTGTAACAATAATATCTAATTGTTAAATTATATATGCTATAAATCAGGGTTCCCCAACCCTGACAATTTTAAGGTGGGTGAACTTCAAGCCAGCAATTCTAAGAGTTGAAGTCCACCCGCCTTAAAATTACCACAGTTGGGAAACCCCGCTATAAGTGATCGTATAAAATGCATAGGGTCAATATTCAAAGATGCAATTAATATAAGAACACTTGAAGCTATCTCAGAGCGAGTAAAATATTAATCGTTGTGTGATGATTCTTTATCTGCATGCAAAGCAACTGCTGTATTACTGAGCTCCCAAACTTCCCAAAACAGGGATTAAACTTTATCTTTTTAGAAATGCGGATATGCTTTAGCCCTGTCTGGTTTATTTATGCGGTTGCATAGAGTCAATACATTTGATATCCCATTATCAATCAATATCTGGAACTCATGAACTTTTAAAAAAAATCTGAGGCTCACATGCAAGGAGTCCTCAATTTATGACCACAAATTAGTCCAATATTTCTGTTGTTAAGCGAGATATTTGCTAACTGAGCTTTTCCCCTTCTTACAACTTTTTTGCCATAGTTGTTAAGTGAATCGTTGCAGTTAAGTTAGTTACACGGTTGTCAAGTGAATCTGGCTTTCCCATTGATTTCGCTCGTCAGAAGGTTGCCAAAGGCGATCACATGACACTGTAGCCTTCATAAAGATGAGTCAGTTGCCATGCGTCTGAATTTTGATCATGTGATCATGTGGATGCTGCAACAGTTATATGAAAAACAATTCTAAATAACTTTTTTTCAATGCTTTTGTAACTTCAAACGGTCACTAAATAAACTGTTGTAAATTGAGGACTATCTGTACTTAAGCTTTTGGCCTAGCCAAATTATTCTTTGGCGCTAGGCACTGTATTTGGGAAGGAAAAATCTTCAAACTGCAACCAGTTCACTTGGACAGACCAGGGACCGGTTCCATGGAGAAAGTTTTTCCCAAGGACCAGAGGGGGTGTGGTTTTGTGTGCTGCCCGCATCCTGCAAATGGGGCTTGGCTTGTTTGTGTGGACCGGTTGCTGGCATGCTGTGGACTGGTGCTGGTCTGGGGGTTGAGGACCCCCGATTAAGAGACCTTGATAGAAACAAGAAAATTATTCAGACACTCTCTTGGTTTGTTATTCATATATATACCTATTCATTTTAAAGACACCAGTTGGCTTTTTTTTTGCATGCCCAGTCCATCTTTTTAAAATATAATTCTTGTAGTATGCCATTTTTAAATCCACTTTCAGATTAATCTCAATCTTTTCATATATAACTTGTTCCTCTTTTATAGCATTTTTTAAACACAATCTATCTCTAAAGACAGCCACTCTTAAAATTAAGTCCTTTGTTTAAAAATATTCTCCAATATGTCCAGTGTTAAAATATTTTGTTTCATTCTGTATTGTAACTGAAGTTTAAGTGTTCTTCTCCTTTAAGTGTAATCTTTAGTGACTTCCTTCTAATGTCTCATCCAATCACTTTTTAAAAAAAATAAAAATAAAAAAAACAAAAGCATTTTAACTATGGGAAGAATATACAATTAGTTCCAAAATTTTATTTCAAATCCATCCATCCCTTAGTCTATTTGTAACTTTCCAAATCAAAGTTTTAATCACTCTTTTGCTGTTTTTCCCCAAAAGAATGTTTATGTCCTTAAGCCTGAATTTAAAACTTCTTTCGCTATGGAATGAAAGAAAGTCTGTATAACTTGTTAATTCAAAGGTTCCTAATACTGAAACACGGCTAACAAGCAATATCCAAAAGTGATTTTAAAAAGAAGCATGCGGATCCACTGTCCTTTTTGAAGGTGCCAACTGTGGTTTCAGTAATATGGTTATTCCCTCAAATCCCAAAGCTCTAAATCTACTAGAGACTACTGTCAGCCAGTCTACTTGTGAAGAGCAACTATATGGAGCATTTGTGGACAATCCCAAGTTCTCTCCTTGTTCAGAGGCATTACAAAGAACTGGTCTACTCGCCAGCTCTTCATTCTACGGAAGTCATCAACATTGCTTTTAGCAGAGCTATCTTCAGTTCACTATTTCTTCCCTGGAAGTCCTGGTACTTCTTTGCAATTGGATGTGCTAGGTACATCCAACGTTGTGCATGTTGTAATATTCCTTCCCTGTCAAAAATATAGGTACACATAGACTTCAAGCAAGATATGATACAGAAAAAGTAATACATTACTTAAGAAATATTATCTCCATCCATTCACTCCTTTGCCTCCTCATAATCTGTATGACACCATCAAAATATTGATGAACAGGAAGTGTCATGATATAGGAAAAAGCCAATGACAAAATAATACTTTCATTTGTTTTGTCATCACCCTTTTTCAACTCCCATCTATATAACTTAGTTGCTTGGAGCTAATAGATGTTGGTAATAAATGAAAGGTCAGTTAGTCATCAATGTCATATTATCTTTCATTCTGTCTTGGAATTATTATGTCTACGCCCTTATTAACATTGACTGAAGGGCATTAAGATGAAGTGGAGTGATTCATAGCACTTGCAATTTGAGAGATCATCAGATCGGAGATGCAATCTCACAAACCAAACGAAGCATAGATTATGCCATCTATTCTACTACCAGACTGTCCTTTCCCCCCAAGCAGAACAGTTTCAGAGGTCACAAAGAAGGGTAGAAATAATCTTTTGGAGCCTGATTAGCAGAAGTGTGAATGTATGTGATGGATGGAAATTAAAATTTCAATGACTTAAACAGAAGTCTACTTAAAGGAATTTCATGTATTGAAAGAACTGGAAGAATAAGGAAATCCAATTACTGAAATTCCAAAATGTTCTGGAAAAAAAAGATAATTTGAATGATGCAATACGATGTTATGAAATGACACTTTTGAAGTATTTATTATATCTCCGACAAAGTTATTTGGATAAATGTTGTGGCTATCTGAGAAAGAATCCTATGAAAGGCAGGCAGCCATCAGTTTTTACTGAACATCACTTCTAGTGGTTGCCAAGTGTTTCTTTATTTATTTTGTTTCATTGGCAAAGGAGATATATTTAGGGAGTCAATAGCTCTTGTCCAGTTGGATAGTCTAGCTTCCATTTTTCAATGATTATTTGAAATCATTACACCACTGTTCAACAAATCAATATGTATATTGCTTGAAAAGGTTTCTCTAAATATTACAGTAACTGCGATGCTACATATATAAGCTTTTAAGAGCATCATTCTACTTCCATTGTAGAGAATGTTTACCTAACCTGCAATTCTGATAAAGCTTATCAGGGCTAAGTTATATTTGAATTAATTGACTTTGAAACAGAAATGTTGAAGGTGTTAACTCTTTTCTTGAAATCGTGTTTATTTTATATAGCAATAATTTTACCATGCAAGTTATTAGAGCCTGATCCTCTGGAATCTTCCAGGCACTCATTCACATAGACACACACACCCTGAATAGATAATTTAGACAATTTACTTCTGTTAAAAAAGTCTCCTTCTTAATCAAGGAAAATTAGTCATTATTTTAACTGTCATTTTTATATCAACTCCTGAACATAGAACATGTTAAACTTATCTTCTAGATATAATGGTGAACCTACGTTGTAGATATAAAGCATCAACTGCATATTGTACTCTAAATACAACATTAAAATGCAAATGTAATACACTTAATTAATATCAATAAAAAAAATAAAATGCATAATTAACAAAGTTCTTTCCCATATGTGAATAAAAAAAACAACTAACATTTTAAATTGTGTTTGGAAAACAAACACTGACCACTGAACACCGATAGAGTTTCATAGCCAAAATGCTTCTGGACATTTTATTATGGCCTTTAGATAGGTGTACTTGGTCTAATGGCTCCCATTTAGCCACTGTTGATTGTTAAAAATTCCCAAATATATACACAAAAATGGGGAGATTTTTTTCATTAATTTAGTTCAAAAGGTAACAGATAAAAACGAGCAGTTCACATTGGGCTCAGAAATAAATTATGACTAATTGACCACTAATGTAACATGACTGCAATGCATTCTTTGTTAATAAATTTGTGGCCTTATTTGGACCAGCTGTAGTTCCAGACTGGGTAAAAAGGTAGCACCATGGATTACATAACAACACAATGATTTTTATTGCCTGGATAATGGGAACAGTAGTCTTTGTAATTAAATTGTTTGAGGAATTAGAATTCAGCCTATTGTTCTCTATGACTGAATCCAACCTCATATAAAGTGAAGATTTTTGCTAAATCCCATCACAGATTCTAGAAAAAATATTTGAAACTGTTTATAGAAATTCATAGCAGGTAAACTGTGCAAACCAACAGAAGTTCAATGTTGCATATTGTGATTTTTTGCTTTGCCAGCTATCATGGAAATCAGTACTGGAAGGTCCTTCAGAAGTTAACAGCTAATTAATGTTTGAATGAATAAAGCATTTTATCAGCTGCAGCTTAGAAAGAAAATGTATCTATGTTGCTTACATTATGCCATTAAAATGTGGAGCTATTTTCAATCTAAACAGCTGTTTTTTTAAAAAATGGAATTAAAAACACAATAGTATAGGTTGATGTTTATCAGAAATATTAACAATTTCACTTAAAGATTTTTCTGTCACTTACATAAAGCCTTGAAAATAGCAGTGATGAATGACTCTATTTCTGTTCCATCTTTCCATTATATGCAAAATAATCCACACGAATATTTGCACCGAAATAGCACTTTAAGTATATGTCATCTTAGAATACACGTTCCTAAATGTATCTACATCTTAAAACAATTTGTATAAATGGATGTTATACATTTAAACTAAAACATATATCAGTGAATTTAGATGCAATAAAATTCCAGAAAAGTCTAATCGGCACCTTACCCTGAGAGATGAGAACAGAATTTGTGGTCATCAGATTCTGTGAATGTCTTTATTTGAAAACAACAATCCAATATTCTTTTTATAAAAAGAATACCCACATGAATTTAGAACTACTGGATTTAGTTGTCATTAAAGCACATTTTCATATTAACTTTCCAAATTCATATGAAAACCCTACTTTGGTTTCAGCAGTTACTGTCAGAGCATCTATAAACGTATTTTACTGAACTAGGTCACCCAACCCAGTTCTGAGCACCATGTGTTTACAGGATTTTGCTAGACACTTAAAATGTTTGGATTTTCCTCCGCTTATTCAGAAGGAAAGGGTTACGCACTTTTCTTCTACAGTACAATATGGTCTGCATCAGCATGTGGTTCAGCCACCAAATTTGTTTCCTATGGATATTTTTTACAGATAGAAAAAATGTCAACTTACTCCTTTCTGTAGCACTGAGCAATCTGCATCAAGTACTTAAGTACTGTTCGGATTTTATAAACATAGTCCAAATTCGGCCTATTGTTTAGTATATTTATTCCAAAGACACAAATATCAGAAATATTGTACCATATTGCACCAATCACCCATCACTATGGATGATTCTCAAATGTAAAAGTTTATTCAGGGATACATGCACGTCGAACCTGAGGCACACAAAAGTAATTTTTACTGGATTAATATGATTCCAGATATCACTACACAGATAATACAAAAATATATCATTGTGCAAGAAAGCTACTTGCTCCAGAAATTCAAATTTACAGAGTCTATTTCTATTAGAGAGATGACCATGTTTTAAAAAGCAGCTTAACATCCATACTATATAATCCTGAAGAATGATTTATGCTTTTCTCAGGGTAATAAGAATGGCCTATACTAATCTGAGCAGCTTTAAAATTATTATTTTAATAAATACAAAAAGGAGCTAAAGTAAAGAAAGGTCTTATAGTTCTGGATGTCACATTTATTAGAATGTTTATGCTTCTATATTTATTGTTAAACCAGGGGAAGCAACTTCTTTGCTATGTCCTCCTTTTCTGGATACTTATGATTTATTACCAATGTGTTTTGATCACATTCAGACAGATTTATGCTGAATTTTTGACAAGAATGTTTAGATACTTTAGTGAGATGCCATTGATATCCGTGCTTGCAAATAATGCACTTGGATAATGCAAGTGCATAGATTAATTTATTTAGTTTAGGTACTGCCTAAATCCAGACAACACTGGATTTTTCAAATATAACAGCAATAACAATACGAATACTAAAATAACTAAATAATTAAGGAACATGAAATAAAAAATAAAAACTAGATGGTAGTTTTGCCACCAACGTACAAAAGATATAATTCAAGAGACTATTCACCACTAGGAAATAGCCATGTCTTTTAGTCCTATTAAGAGTTCTTAACTTATTATGGAACAACAAAAAGTTCGATTTATTGAATACTGAAATTCTTTTTTCTATTCCAACTAGTGAAAATGTAGTAATAAGCAAAAGAAAATCTTCATGAAAATAATTTATGGATTATTATGGTACATGTGCAAATATTGTACATGTACCATAATAATTAGCCAAAAGATTAATTGAAGCTTTTATACTGTTACCTACTGCATCTGAATTTCTAGTTGATACAAAAACTGATTCTGTTTTAAAACAAATTGTTGTAACAGTATTTGCTTTTCTATATTATGAACAGGACAGTAACAATAGGAACAATAACAGTACAATTTAATTATCAAAATTTGCAGGAATATTTGTGCATTGTTCAAGAAAAAGGGCAGTGATGACAAGCAGGAATTAAAGTAGAAACAAATATGTAATATATTCTTATTTTATTCACATTTAAACTGCTGCAAAATTCCATTCTTTTTTTCACATCTTCCAGAAGAAATAGTTTGCCTTAAGTGATATGAAAAATAACTATTAGCAAACTTACATAACTATAGTTATAACTATAGATTTAACAGGTAACCTTACTTTAGAAACTTTTACTTTGACTAAATTATGTAATAAATATATCTTTATTCAACATTTTAAAAGTAGCTCTAATTATTTTCATGAAACTTGTTTTAATACACAAAGAGAAAAAATAAGAACTGTAACTCCTGATTACTCGCCAATTTATAGTATTAAAAAAAGAATCTGCGCCACAGGTTGGCATTTTTCCATATTTACAGTAAGCATCTAATGTTTCTCCCAGACAAAGGACAAAGGATTCAGTGGCTGTGTTTTGTGCAAAACCTGGATGACTGGATTGTTTCTTATTCCTCAACAAGATAATTAGTATCATTTTTAAAAAAAATAGCACCAAGGAATTGTTGTATTCAATTAAGTTATTAATTTTTAATCCTCTTATGTACATCAGTAGGATATCACTCAAATTGGGGACAGAGCATAAAAATATGTATAGTAAGAAGACTAAGATTTTGAATTAATAAAAACATCCTTTACCATAAAATCAAATAGATATTCCCTTTTAAAATTATCACTTGCCACTATTAATTGTGTCATAATCTACACTACTATTTGCAGAAAGTGCTATCAATCATTCTTCCATTGCAACATCGATTTAATGAAAGTCCCCTAAGCCCAGTTTCCAGGGAAGACACTAAGACTTGTTCTGTTCCTGCTTATTTCAATATTCTATGGCAGTGATGGCAAACCTCTGGCACATGTGCCACAACGGGCCCGCAAAGCACTCTCTGTTGTCACGTGAGCTAAGTCACCCCAGCATCGACCTAGAGTTGAGTATGTTCAGAAAGAGAGTAGTGGTGCCGGGCAATGACATCACAGGGCTCTGAGCATGCTCAGAAAGAGAGTAGCAGTGCCAGTCAATGACATCATGAGCCACGACTCATTAGTTGCGACTCGTCTGGGCACTCAGTGCCTAAAAAGTTAGCCATCACTGTTCTATGGCCTAAAGCTCAGCAAACCTAATTCAAGCAAATGCATGTTTTTATAAGTTTCCGAATGAAGCAGGAAAAATGCTGTGGAAATTTACCACCTAGGAAACCAAAAGCAACTTATACTTTCTTTAGGTTTCTATAAACTAGAGAACCTGAAGGTGTCCTCCCAACCGCCTTTAAAAACTACAATAAAACTGTAATGTTAAGGTGATATAGGAGATGATTATTAATAGCTGTACATCTAAATCAATGTATTTAAATGAACACACTTTTTTTTTGCTTTATTTGGAGTAAAACCTTTGCACAGCAGTCAAAGGTCAGATGCAGCTGTCAGTCTAAAATACTAGTTGTGAAAATGAAATGCAACCTTGCTCATTCTGAGCATTATAATTTACCTACAGAACACTCAGACTGCAGGGTTGAGATTATATTGCTAATTGCCTGAGTAGTCAGAAAAGGATTTTCAATTTTGATTGCGGGGGAGATAAACCAACTCACTAATGGACAAAAGTGAGGTGCAAATGCAGGTTAGGAATATGAGGGAATATAGGAAAGAAAGGGCAGGAGATGGAACACAGAGCTGTTGAATGAGGCAGCAACAGATCCAGAAATTATTTTTAGGACTTGCCTTCCTGGCAGAAGACATGTGATATAGTTCTGAAGCCTGGAAGTTACAAAAGCAAATTAGTTCAATGTCAAGTATTTAGGATTCTCATTTTGCCAGCTGGTCTCCTCCAATTATTTCAGAAGCTAGTTTCTTGACAAATAATCTCAATAATGTAGGGAGACAGTGGAAAGGGAGGAAAGAAATCAAACAGTTCTTAGACCACTTGTTTAAAATCCTTCCAAAAGCAAGAAATTTAAAAAATGTAGCAACCTGTAAAAAAGCTAAAACTTGATCTACTTCATGTAAATATAGTAAACATATATTCTTATACCTTCACAACTTCTAGGTAGATGAAAGGCACTTGGAGGAATGCAAAGATACCTATTGGCAAAGGAGATCAAATTACCTGTTGAAATTAGCTGCTGTGGTCTAACATTAACTCTTCTGTTATTGCTTCACCTCATCCCATCCCTCACAAGAATCAACAAATTGAAGCAATACAAAATTGGGCCAGGATGGGGCAGTGGTTAAAAGCAGCACTGCAGGCTATTTCTGTTGACTGCCATCTGCCATTAGCCATCAAAAGTTCAGCAGTTC
>JANHFO010007890.1:18871-37933 GCA_032468095.1 Pareas carinatus | reverse complement strand
AAAGTTTTCATTTCAAGCATGATGCACACTAGCAGGACACTCTCCCGTAGCGTAGCACGGGTACAAAACGCTAGTTAATAATAAGTCTTAATCAAGCCTAAGAGAAATCTGGGCTAAATGTGATAGCTAGTCTTAGAACAAAATTAATCAGACAGGTCATATTTCTTCAACATACAAAATATCAATATGAAGACTTGAAAAGGGGACTATTATGAAAGACAAATGTGTCTTTCATAGAAACTGATACAAATTTTTCCAAGATTTTAAAATTATCTAGTAGCAGCCAGTTAAAAATACCCTATGCTAGCTGAAAATAATGCCTATGATTAAAATGCACAGTAGTAATACTGCACTCACAAAAATTGAATTGATGTACAGGTATTAGATACTTGACCAGAGCTACAGAATTCCAATACTATAGCTGTTATAATAAAAGTAATAAAACAGTAATAAAAGCAGCTTAGATCTGCATGGTGTCTGTTTCTTAGTCTGGTGCACCTGATATGGCTGCCACCATAAGCCTTTCCTCCATCTTTTACCTTCATGAGAATTGCAGGGGGTGGGGCTGTTTGTGAGTTGTTATCCCAAATTACTTTCTTGGCTTGAACTCAAGTTTTGTTCATCCAATCATTGCCTTAATAGCAGATCCTTTTGACATTCAAAGCCATTCTCTTTGTGCATTTCACAGAGCTGTCTTTTGTTTTACCTGATTGCGAGCAAGATATACAGATGTTTTCATTTATTACTCAACTAAAAGTAAAAGTCTTCAAAGTACTGTGGATTGTTTCTATAATATCACGGTATGATGTTTACTCTTGTTTCATTTATTAAAATTTTTCCTGTAGTACAACGGCAAACTCTTACTATTATGGACTACTCTACACAAATTTTATTTCTCTATTTCTAAAAGCAATTGTAACAGAACTAACATTTGAAAAATATAGTTCAACTATCACTATCATCATTATGAGTTGATTTAAAATGGCAATATGAATTGTCAATGCTATTTTGGAAAGAGTCTAAAAAGTGTTTGAACAAAGTCAAGGTGGTTGTTGTTGGTTAATATCTATGAAACTATCTGCTGATTATTATGCCATATACAAGACTATTACCTGGAATGTAATAGCATAAATAAAAAAATGAAACCAAAAGAAAGTCAAAATGATCCGTTGCAGATCTGTGAAATTTGAGGAAAATGGGAAAAATGTATATCAGTTTTTCTGTTCTTGTAGAGAGATGTTGAAGAATATATGCTACAAAATGTAGATGTAGATTTAGAGAAAGGAAAAAGGAAAAGCTTAAAGTATGAATTGGTATCAGCTAGATTATTATGGTCATTAAAATATGATAATCCATATATATGGATTATATATATATATGATAATCCATAGATTATTAGTGGATATATACTGTGTTCAGTTGAATGGTATAATGGTATAAAGAAAGAACCAGGGATATGTTTAGAGAAAATGTGCAACAATTTGATTGTCCTCCAAATTAGTTAATTGACATAAATGAATAGATAGGAACAAGAGAATACAGAAAAATTATCAAGCCATTTGAAGAGAAAAAAGTTAGAATTATTATTGATGCTTATCTGCTTTATAAAAGGTCTGTTTTGATTATGTAGTTGTCTATACATGTATAAAAAAGAACGACTCTAAATTGAAATTGATGATTGATGTGCTTATTTATTTATTTAAAAAGTTAGCAAGTTAGTGAGAAAGAAAGAGAGATGTGATGGCTTCTATCCTATAGAATGATACCTCTCCTGTGGATCTGATTGTTCTCCTAGGTCTTGGGTTAGGATGGTGGTTGAGCCCCTTTGGTTTTTAGCTCTGTTTTCTCATCAGCTGTGTTATCAGTGGATAACACCTGAGAATATTATATATGATCTGATGTGCACTTCTAATTTGGGGCATTGATGAAATGGAAACTAGAGGACGCTGTACCCTCCCCTGAAGCCTTCAATTTATACCCGTTTGCTAATGAGATATAATGCTTACTACTTCTCATGTTGGCAAAATGTTGCCTCTTATTTGTAACACAATGGGTTGCTCCACTATCTATTACTCATTTGTCATGGCTTTTTCCTAGATTAGTACCAAACATTGTATAATTAGTACTCTTCTGTTTATGCTGATTGCCCTTTTGCTGTTTAAACGATACATTTTTCTTTCTGCAATTTTTAGCCAAATGACCTTTAGCCTCACATGGAAAACATATCTTAACAAAATGAACTGAAGCTTGTTCATCAGCTGTAGACAGGTCACTTTCTCTTAATAGTTGTCTCTCATTGTGACATCTTGACTCTTCAATCAGTCTTCCTGTTATACCAGCCAAAGTCATCTCCTCCTTGACTAACACCTCCAGCGAAGTAACAAAGTCATAATAGGACTCATCCAATGATGACAGGATGATATATGCTTGGTGCTGCTCAGAGAAAATCAACTCCTGGTCATTAAGTAGTAGCAAAGTTTTCTTCATGTTCTCCAGATGAACTAGCATATCACCCCCCTTAAGTAGACACGCTCGAAACAACTTTCATGTTAAGTCAATATGGGAACCCACACTGTCCCTAACATAGAGCTTCTTCAGGTTTTCCCAGCATTTGGCAGCAGACTCGACACCACGCACATGGACCAGCTGAGAGTTACCAAGAGTTAGCCCAATAATACACAGAGCTCTTTCATTGTCTCTGATATCCTCCAGCTTCTTCCAGTCAGCAGCAACCGTGTCATCTAAATTAGCCAAATCCGGTGAATTAACTACAGCAGTCCATAGCCCCTATATCCTCAAGAACAAACTGCACTTGATGGACCAGGAAATGTAGTTGGCGCCATCCAATCAGGTAATCATGGTTAGGCTTGACATTCTTGTGCCATCTTATCTGTGACTATTACACTACAATGTAACTTCTGTGGTGTGACTTAGTTCATGTTAACTTCCTTAGTCACAGGGGCCTGGGCCCATAACCAGTGTTAGCACCTTTGGCTTGAGAACCAGTATTAGGCACAAGCAGATTCCTTGATTCCAAGGATGGTGCGTAATGGAAAAGCCTCAGAGCTAGGAAGTAGCGATAGAAACCAGTATCACACGGGCACAGACTATAGTAGATATAAAGGTCTTTATATAGAGAAAATATAAATACAATCAAATCTCCTAGGTCAACAGTCCAGTTATCATACAAAGTCAAGCAATTCCTTTTATTAACCAAGTTAGCAAGTAGTCTTCAATAGCAATTTCACCAACAAAGTTGGTCAGCAATCAACAGCAATACGCAGGATCAAAGCAGGGTCATAGATCATCAAAAAGAGAGTAGAGAGAGTGAATGCTTTCAAGTCTCTTGCTTTTATACTTAACATCCTGATTTAAAGCAATTAGCCTAATTCAGCATGACTCAGCTGGTCAACCATTTTGTAAACAAATCAGTTGGGTTTTTAAAGGGACCATAACCCATATAACTCTAAGATGATAATCAATGCAAAACCATCAGAGAAATTGCAGACATTGTCAACATGTCTTTTGGAGAGGTTCAAATGATTCTGCCATCAATTTTGAACATGTGCCACATTGCTGCCAAGGTCATGCCCAGGCTTCTGTCAGAAGAGTAAAAGGCACACCATCTAGAAATCTGTCAAGATCCCCATCAATGATCCCTGGATAACCCAGAATTCATGTCCAGAATCATTATCGATGACAAGACATAGATCTACGGGTACGATCCTGAGACCAAGCAGCAATCTTTGCAATGGAAGAGCCCTCAATCTCCAAGATCAAAGAAGGCACGACAGGTCAAGAGCACAACCAAGATCATGCTCATAGTTTTTTTCAACATTTGTGGGATTGTTAACTGTGAATTTGTCCCTGTGGCTCAAACAGTGAATGTTGATTTCTACTGTAATGTTTTGAGATGTCTCAGGGACATATTCATTGAAAACAACTACAATCTTGGGCAGAGAACAAATGGATGCTCCATGACGACAATGCACCAACACACAGAGCTCTTGCAACATGTCAGTTTTGCATCCATAACCACATTGTTCCTTATCCTCCATATTCACCAGATTTGGCACCCTCTGACTTCCTTCTATTTCCAAAGATTAAATTGAAGCTGAAGGGTCACCATTTTGGCATGGTGTAGGATATCCAATGCAAATCTCAAAAGTGCTTGACAGACTTGAAGAATGCAACTACTAGGAAGCATTCCAAAAATGGAAGAGGTGCTGGGATCGATGTACAGCTGTCTAAGGGGACTACTTTGAACAGGGTGGCATCCAAATTTAAATCAGGTAATTTTATTTCAATTTATGGGTCTAGTCTCAGGCTTTAATGATCGCACCTCATATTACAGTCTAGCCTTTAGCTAAAATCAAGTGTAGTATCTCTTCAATTAACTTTAACAGGTCAGAATCTGGTAGTGCAATCTAAATGTAAGCCTATATCACTAGTAAAATAAAATCCACTCAGTGAGAAAGATTGAATAGTAAGGAAGTATTATAGTCACTTTGAAAAATGTAGAATGGTTTGTTGAAAAAGTAATGATAACCAGGTATCACTGATGGAAAAATGACATTTGCATTTGGATCTATGCCTGTTACAGGCTGTTAAATCTGACTTCCAAATCTTGGATTGCAAACATGAAGGAGAATAAGAAAATAAAATTGGTTTTTCCTTTATTAGTTGACACTTAATACTAGGTCAGTTCTTTTTCCACATGTAGAACTGTTCCTGTCATTTGTTTTGGCTATGACCCTGAAAAGGATTCTCTTGCGAATTATTGTAGTTAAGAAAGGGAGAGTTATAGTAGCAAGCAAAGGAAATAGTTTTTGACCTTGATATATACTTATGCTGCCTGGTCTGGACATTAAATTATCTGAGACCACTTACTGGGACTCCAGAGATCAAACACGATATCAGTTTTCAGCACTAAGTTTTGTTAAAACTCTGCTTCCAGTTTTATTCAATTACATGTGTAGAGAGCCAGTGGTGTACTATAGATTTTCACCAATGTAATTTTTTTGGCTGTTTGTTCTATCTTAAGACATCTTGTTAGCCATAGTCAAATTGTTTCATATATTTGTGGATTTGTTCTGTCCCATCACAAAAGGTTTTACTGTTATTCTAAGTCATTAAAATACCACTACGAGAATATTAACATATGCAAGCTCTAAGAAATAAAATCTATGTGGTAAATTTAGGTTATCCCTAATGATCCCACAAACAGATGTGTATGAATGAGAGTCCAGCTTTCAACCACATGCCTAAGGTTGTTTTTGGGGTGGGGGGGAGTAAGTTTGCATTGTTTAGAAAAGATTCTATTAAAATATGGGTGTGTTCATTATGATTTCTAATGTATAAATCACAATAAATAATACACATAATTATTAGATTTCTGAAGTATGATGTAAACTTTTATAGATACATTTTTTCATAACTACACAGGTTTAAATTGCAGTCTTAACAGAGATTTATGCATTCAACTGTTACTTCTATCAGATATTTACAAGAGAATTAGAATATTCCATTGCGTACTTTGAATAGTTTTGCCGTGCTATGCAATTGTCTAGAAATATTTTCTCCAAGCTACTTGGAGAAGAGATAAAAAAGATAGTATTTAATAACTTTATTTATTAAGATTTTCATGGCTTTTTTTTTCTTTCAAAACTAAAATCATAGGTTTTGGCTACATCCACATACAAGCAATCATCCAAAAATCATTTCCCCAAATAACACTTCTACTCAGTTATTTATAGTTATGTACACAGATAAGTGCAATGTTTCACATAAAATAAAGAGCAATCGACAGGAAATGTGTAAACAGATATATTTTCCTTTTCAAATACCAAAGAATGGAAAGCATCTTTATATAATGAGGTTGGCTTGTAAATATCATGTCAGTGGTTTGCTTTGATTGTTCCTTTCACAACTTTTTGGAGATATCCAACACTATGGGTTTTTTTAATGTTGAACAGAGCAGTATTGAGGTTATAGACACAAGAAAATGCTGAGACACAATAACTTTTTTGCTATATATTTCAAGAATTAGGGTTGACTGCCCGAGGCTTTAAGGCCAAAAAGAAGTCTCAAGCTCTTTCTTCATGGCCTCAGAGCCCTATCTGACCCCAAAGGTGCAAACACCAAATTCCTCCTATCACATGAACTCAGAAAAAAATCCCTGAAAAACTCCAGTCATGTATGTATGACACAGTTTTGCCCATTTTGTGAAATGAGAAGGTTCATAAAGGTCTTTGTATCCAAAAGATTGCCAGCTGCTTGTAGAATTCATCAGATTGACCCTGGAACATTGGAAACATCAGCTGCTAACATTTCTAAATTCACCAGAACAAAATGTACAGGTCTAGATTTCTCTCTCTGAAGTATGCCTCTCCATAACATTAGAAAGGAAATCTTCTCAAGCATGAATGGATATTAATCTATACAATTGTCTTACGTGTTATTATTCATTTATTTAATACACTGCTTCCTATGCCAAAGATCTGAATTATACTAAAAGAGTAATGAAGGGAGAAAAGGCAGTAACCTAGAAATAATGCAGGGCGAGATTTTGTTTGCATTTATATTACTTAATCAGTGTGGTCACATATTTCTAACTATGCAAGCATAGATAATTCAAGGAAATAGAACCAGTCACAAGCTAAATACTCAAATGTAGAATTATTTTTTATATATATAACAAATCCTCGAGTGGATGTTAGCATGGACTTTATTTGATACTCTTCGTCCACCTCACTTTTGGAAGTCAGATGAGAGACTTGCTCAGAGATGGTGAGCAAATTCTACCTTGCACAATGACTATTAAATTTTCTGTGCCAAGTGGGAACCATTTTATTTTTATTTGTTTTTCATTTATTTAATTCTAACAAAGAAAAGAAAATCAAATTGTGACAGGAATGATAGGCATGCCAATGTAGAGGAGTGACCTCTTAAATATGGTGTGAGGTCTAAAGAAGTTAAGTTAGAATTAAAACTGTGAAGGCTAATGGCTGAGATAACTGGATCAGGTAAAATACTCAAGAGTTTGACAACAAAAAATGAATTTTTAGCAATCAAGTTTAGAGTTCTTTACATTATGCTTGAAGTGATTGTTTGAACATGTTAAAAAAAGGCAAAGTTTCCACCATACTTGTGCTACTCATGCCCGACTCTAGGGGTGGTCGTAATCTCTGTTTCTAAGTCAAAGAGCTAGCACTATCTGAAGATGTCCCTGTGATCATGTGGCTGGCATGACAGAACGCCTAAGGTGCACGGAGCACTGTTACCTTCCCAACAAAGTGGTCCCTATTTTTCTACTTGCATTTTTGCATACTTTCAAACTGCTAGGTTGGCAGAAGCTGGAACAAGTAACGGGAGCTTATTCTGTTACGTAGCACTAGAGATTTGAACTGCCGACCTTCCAATTGAGAAGCTGAGCCACCAAACATCTTACATTACAATTAAATCTAAAAAATCATTTACAGGTAAAGCGTTACTATGTATAATTTTGTATGTAAAATCTAAGTCAGACTACAAGTTTCATAGTTGTAAACTATCCAAACCAAGAATTTCAATCCTAGTAGCATAAGGTGTTATATTACCTTATTTTATACCATTTTTGGACTGCACTTTAATTCCCAATCAGTTTGACTTGAATGTCTATTTGCTTTATGCTCATTTGCTTTATTTAGTGCTTATAAAGTGTTCTTGAATAGATTACTTTGAAGAATGTGCTATAAATCTATAAATAGATAAATACAATGGTACCTTGTATTTTTCTTCCCAGGCGTGTGATGAGTACCAAAAACTATGAGTACCAAATAAAATTTTCACATAAGAAATAAGGTAGTGAGTTACAAGGCAGATGACACTAACAAGTGCTTTCTAGTTTGTGTATTGAGTACCAAAGAAACAAAGAGTACTGGAACAAAATTCCCATGTCAAAATGTATTGAGTACCAAATTCAATGAGTTTTAAACCTGTTCAGTTCTGAGATATCACTGTAAGTATGTACTTCCTTTATTTTTTATTTATTTGAATATGATAGATATAAAATCTCCAAAGTACATATTAAAATTAAAAATACAATTTTAAAATATATAAAATACAAGCATGTAAGGTTTTGTCAACTGTAAAAAATGTACCATAAACCTATTCATTTCTGCAAGATATAAGAAACTTGAGGCCTTTTTTAAAACAAAAAGCAAAATTTGGGACTTTTTAAGAACTTTCCATAAAGTTTTGCAATACTAGTGAAACAATAAAGGCAGGCACATTTTTTGCTGTGAAAGATTTTTGTTTATTTTTGATATAAAAGTCGTATATAGCTTTTTTCATGAATGAATAGTTTGTATCACACAGTGAATGAATGGCAACTATATTAGAATTAAAATTAGAATTTTATTTGTCAAGTATGTCTGGACACACAAGGAATTTGTCTCCAATGTACATGCTCAATACTTACAAAAATGCTACAATTGACAAACTGTGATTAAAATCATAAGATACTTTCATAACATAAAGTACATTCATCATGTCATAAAACACATTCATCATGTCATATGATAATTTTTGTGATAGTTTTATAAGTCATATAAATACTAATAAACAATCTACAAATCAAACTAGGATATTAAATGAAACAACTATTTTATATTGCATTATGTAAGCAACAAGTTAATTGTCATACAAATAAGAGAATAGGTAATAAGTATTAGGTAATAGGAAAGATGAGAAATGTAATAATGATATATCCCTACTAGATAATTTAACAGTGTTGTGGAAGTTAGTTGTTTAGCAGATTGATGGCATGGAGGAAGAAACTGTCCTTGTATCTAGTTGTTTTGGTTTGTAATGCCCTGTAGCAGCATCCAGAGGAAAGGAGTTGAAACAGATTATGTCCAGGATGTCAGGTATCTGTAATTATTTTCACAGTCCTCTTTCTGGCTCGTTCAGTGTACAGCTCTTTAATGAAGGAGACCTTTTTAGCAATTATTTTTTCTGCAGTTCTAATTATCCTTTGAAGTTTGTATTTATCTTGTTTGGTTGCAGTGCCAAAGCAGATAATAACTGAAGTGCAGATTACGGAGTCAATGATTTCTTTGTAGAACTGTGTCAGCAGTTCCTAGGTCAGTCTGAACTTTCAGAGTTGTCTCAGAAAGAACATTCTTTGTTGTATTTTTTATGACATTTTTTATTTTAGCTGACCATTTTAGGTCTTGAGACATTATATAACCTAGAAATTTGAAGGTCTCTATTATTGATACTGAATTGTTTAATATTGTGAGAGGTGATCGAATAGAAGGGTTTCTTCTAAAATCAACTATCATTTCTATAGTTTTGATTGAGTTCAGTTCAAGTTTGTTCTGGCTGCTAGTTGTTCAATCTCTCATCTATAGGCAGGTTCATTGTTATCTCAAATAACACCAATCATTGTTTTAACATCTGCAAATTTTAGTATTTTGACACAGGGGTCTTTCCAGATGTAGTCATTGATATATAGGTTGAAGAGAAGTGGAGAGAGCACATAGCCCTGAGGGGCTCCTGTGCTGATTGTAAAGGTATCTGATGCTATTTTGCCTAGCTTCATCTGTTGCTTTCCTTCTGTTAGGAAGCTTATAATCCATTTGTAGGTGTGGTCAGGCACAGCTAGCTGAGTCAGTTTGGTTAGAACTACATACAAAATAAGAATTTGTAAAACAAGACAAGAATTTTTGATCCAAACTTTTTATAAAAGAAAATTATCCAGAAGTATAAAGCAAGAGTATATTTGTTTCCCCTTCAGCATGCTTTTCCTGTGAAAACAGACAGTTGATATGTAATTGTGATTTACTGTATATATCAAGAGAAAATAAGATCTGTTTCATTAATGTTGCAAACAAATTTCACACAAAGGAATAAATAATGAGTCAAAATTCTTCAAAAACAGAATTTAGCATTTGTTTCATATCTGTCTGTCTGTCTTTTACTCTCTAACTGATTTTATTTCTTTAAGAAATAATATAGCTCAGAAACAACAAACAAATAAAACTATTTCTGCTCTTTCTTCAGGCCTAAGTGTGACACTTTGCTGATGCTAGAAGCAACATAAAACAGTTTTATCCCAATCAGCCATGGTCCTCAGTATGCACATTGTAATCTGTTTGTTTTGGTGGTATTGTACACTGTTGTTATATTTTATTTCCATTGTCTAGCTCTTTTTTTGAGCATGAGCTGAGTAGGTTTGATTTCATTTATATTTGTTACTGTACATTATCCAGGACCTTTTGGAATTCAAGTGGGTGATAAATCCTCTTAAATAAATAAACAAATCCAGTGTAAACTCTCAAAGGATTGTACAACAGTAACAATAACAGTAACATTGGTTTATGAATCCAATGGTGAATAACTGACACCATCATACCATTGACACCATGATACCATTCAGTTTCGGAGAGCTTTCTTTGATCATTCAGTCACGTAATTATTGGGCTATAGAATTTTTAAAATAAAATGAGCAGTATTGTTCCTAAAAGCTCCAGATACCTAATCACAATACTTTCCAAACTGCATTCTTTTCCTTTACCATACTTTTTAGGCCTTTCCTTTAGTGGCCACTATAGTATCATGGTTAAGGTATTAATTGAGGATTAGGGAAACTAAGAATTAAGAGACCCAGTGGATAACCTTGTACCACTTATTTTCTTAGTCAGTGTCATTGTTGTGGGAATAAAAGGATGCAAGGTTACTTTGAAATTAGTATTTAAAATGTGCAAAGGAAGGTTGAAAGCTGAGTTCCCAATAAGCAGTTTGGGTTGGGTTGTCTATCCCATCATCTTAATTTGTTTATTTGCATGAAGTCCAAAGAAAATCTCACCTGATCTTGATTCAAATATGTCATTGTCTTCACCATAGGGTCTTTTATCCAAAGAATTAATTTTTAAAATAATTGATGATTACATACACACAGATGCACACACATTTTTCTTAATTTGGAAAGCTATTTTATTTTGCACTATTTCTATATTTCAAGAGTCTCTATTAAATTCATATATTAAGTTTGTACTGCAGCATGCAGCTATGACTTGTTTAATTAATTGCTCTCTTCAATTTTCATTAACAATTCTTCCTTCTCTCAGCCTACATAGCTTGATACTGAGAAAAATAATTCCAACTCATAAGACTAAAATAATTGTTATTAACAGAGACAAACAAAGTATAACAGGCTTCTTACAATTTTTAGCTAAAATTTGAGGTTCTCAGTTCATATGCTTCAATACATGTCCATATTTCCCTAATATAGGGATGACAGGAGTTCCCAACCTCCAGTCCATTGACTGACACTGGGCCATGGCATGCAAGCAACTGGGAGAAACAAGCAAGCCCCATTTGCAAAATCTGGACAGCATGCAAAACCACACCCCCTATGATCCATGGAAAAACCTTTTCCCATGGAAATGGTCCCTGGTGCCCAAAAGGTTGGGGGCCACTGCTATAAGAGATAGCGTAGGTTTTATCATGGTAAGAAATTGCATGTGCTATGAATATATCCAATTCAAATCTTGCTTCGATAATATGCTCACAAGGACTTACCTGGCCCATATTTACCTTGCACACATGATATTATCTTTTGGCACCACTAAAATTACTAATTTTTACTCTGTTTGATCTACAGTTATGGGGGTCAATGTCAGAACAGATTTTTTGTTGATGTTTGACCAAGATCCATGGGCAACTCTTAAGCACATGGCCTTATTTAGATTGTTCCAATACAAGTATAGAAAAACAATTTCCATTGACTGTTACAAGTATTTAGTCAGTTTCAGTTAACTCTAAGTAGCCCAGACCAGGGAATTGATTCTACAGGAAGGTTATAAAAAAAGATTGTTGAGATTGGCTATAAAAAGTCTCATTGTACTTTATTTCCTTGTCATCGTCTTCCTTATAGATCAGTGATCTAGGAAGGCATCTGCTTGCACCACTTCCAAATGTTATCTCTTTGTCTTCCCTTTCCATCTTCATTATTTGCTACAGTTTCATTCATTCCTGTATTCCTGAGAAATTGGACATCTTCTATTTATATTTATATCTCTTTATAGTGCTTTATTTTCAAATAATTATTTCAATCACAACAGCAGTAGTAAAGGTACCTTAGCTTTCTATAGGCAAAAAAGTGTTTTGAGGGTTTTTTGATTAAGGAGAAAATTTAGTAAGCAGAATGCTATTCAGTCACAATGTACTTAGCTTCTTTGTTTTAAAAACTTGCTACTCTAAATGAAGTGAGTCATTGGGTTAAACAAGCAAAACAGCAAAAAGGGAGGACAGGCTTTTATCACAAGGAAGCTGATAATCTGATAACATGTGTACCTTTACTCTGCATAATGTTTAGAACTATGTATGGAAAAGTCAACATAATGTTATTTTTTAATGAATAGGTTTTTGTAGTGGGATGGTAATATTCTGGCAAAGAAGAAGTAATGATATTGCTTCCTTTTAGCTGCTTTCCTTTAGAAAAAAATATCAAATGACATAAATATGTCATTAACTGAGGTCACATCTTTTACTATGACTTATTTTTAAAGCATGAGTAATATTTTAAAATATTACTCAACTTTTAAAACATATTTCAGTCGATTTTATGTTTTACTTATCAAGTTAAAACATTTAGGTTGCACATTTTTATTAAAAACATTCAGCACATCTTTTGAGACTTTATAATTATAAGATAAGGTAGATATTTAATTATAAAACACAGTTTCACTTGCATAATATAGACTACTGTTCCCTTTTGCAGCCATCTGTATACCCTAGAGACTATTTCTTGGAAGATGAGAGAATTTCCTGGATAGAATGTTCCTGAAGTAGTATATACATTTTCAAGGGAAGCAACAATAGCAAAGGGAATTATTTGTAAATCAAGCATCTGTCATTATATTTGCTTCTGTAGAGCAAATCCATCTTGAGATACAACAGCGAAATAGGGACAAATCCAAGTAAATCCACAAAGAAGCAGGCCATGGAAAATAATTTGATGGGAGTACTTCCTATGATCCAGAAACTTGAGGGAATGAGTTTATATACAAAACACTGTGCCACTGAAATCACTATAACAATACTCTTTAGTGTAGAACTGCAGGCTAAGCAGTTTGTGGATCACAACTAATACATATGGATTTAATTATTATAATATTTCCACATTACTTTCTCCCCCCATGTATGCATGAAGCTTAAATGCATATGGGAACAGAAATCCTGTGAGATAAACTGAACTCAGTAATGCTGCAATTGTCATAACTATAGGTATGAAAACAGAGGGGGAAGGAATAAGAATGTATAGGGGGCTGCTACAACTGCCTTTTGGGATCATTCTCATAAATGTATAATACATTGTAGATCCTGCATACAGGAAATATAGTGATGCATTAATTCATAATTAAAATGTTGTGGTTGACTTATTGAAAGTATTTGCCTAAGAGACTATTATTTTACTATTCAGTTATTACTTAGAATTTCTTCTGGTCACTTTTTTGTGCTTCCTTTACAATTGTAATAAATGCAACCCACTGGAATTTAACTGAAATGTAGGAAAAAGAAAGTCCTAAAACAATTTCATAGACAATGGTGCACTGATAAAGATAGCCTTTTTCATTATCCTATATTTAACTTCCTTATAACAGCAACACCACAGAGAATCGTTTTTAAAAAGTTTATATCATCCTTGGAAAATAAATCAAAAGCACTTTTCTATTCAACAAAAAAAATGGCTGAAAAAATATAGAAAATATTCAACTTCAGGTTTTGTTAAATTAAATAAATAAATGAGTATAGCCTCTCCTCGGCTTTTTCTAAAGTATAAATAGTACCGCTAGAATAATACACAATACTAAGTTTTTCTTTATACTCAACAGAAGACTTGATCCATTACATCATGTCTTGTTGTGTGTATATTAGCTAATGTCTGTCCCCAAGAACCAAAAAAGACATGTAGAGTTGCACATGTAGAGTTACTTCTGACCAGTTTCTTTTATTGTTCTTCACCTACAGATGGAAATCTTGCCAAACTAAAGTAGCTATTTGCATCACTATAGATATTGTATACTCTGGCAATGGTTAGGGAAAAGCTTTCTTAACATTTTAATCCCAGCCAAACTATCTATATTTTGCCATTTCTTTCCCATCTGCAATGTAGTCCTTTCCTCCTGGCAATCTGGACTACATTCTACCACGTCTAATATAGTATCACAGTATAATGCATTCATTGATAATATTTTCTTATTTTTTCCCAGGTGTACAAACAATACTTCCATCCAGATAAGTTGCATTCATGTTTCTCACAAAGTGCAGAGTTTGGTAACTCTCCTTTCAGAAAGTAGTAAGCTCAAGATGGAAGTTCAATTATTCATGTTCTGATTTGCATAGAATATGGAATTGTAACATTCAGCCTCCCACGCACTAGCCTTTTGTGCTGCAACCCTGATAAATTGTTGATGAGGGACCATCTTGTGCTCAAATTTCCTTAACATCTCTATGCTTTATATTATGCATCACATGAAGAATCTACTGCTACATCTTTATCCCAAATGGCATAACTCCTACAATATGTCAAATAGTCCATATTAGTCATTAGTCATTTTCCGGTTAGCAATTAATATGAGAAAATATTAATGTGTGTTTTCATAAGTGTGTATGTGCACATTTGTGTGTGCGTGCATGCATGTATATGTTAGAAAACTAGAGATTGCTTTCTGATAGAATTTCATTATCAATCAATAAATTTCTCCCTGTAAGTGAATAGTGGGAATAATAATATACTGGGCTGCATTTTAATTGCTTTTGCTGGATTAAAGCTTCATTATTATTCATCATTTTAAATTATGATAGACATTTTTAATGGTTGAAAATTACATAGGAATGCCATAATGATTTTGATTTCCTCCTCTTGCCAACTAAATCCTATGCTGCTTCCCATGTTATTCTATTGAAGACGTCTCCAATAAGAAATTCCACAGGGACAAAACCAAGATATAAATAATCAAACTAACATTTAAAAAGAAAATATAATTGACAAATATAACTGCACTTTACTCTAGCTTGCAAGAACTGGTGATATGAAACAGAAAGGTGATGTTTACTGTTATTTGCAAAGAATATTAGTCTAAAGTTTGCATAGGATAGCTAGACCAAAGAGGGAATAAATAAAGATATAACTTGAGAGGAATGGATATTTATTTTAATTGTATATTCTTACTCCTCTAGGAGAGAGAACTGAAGTTTGTGATGAATAACTGATGCTAAAAATAGGTGCATTGGGAAATATTTGGAGAGAGTAATATGCATACTGGAAGCTTTAACCACTTACTGATTATGAATATTTAGAAAATAGTATATGAATGCTTCATGTCTTGGGGCCCCTTATCTTTGTCTCCATTCTACTTTCAATGAATAATTAATTAATGGTTAATCACCTCACTATTCAATACAAATAAAAAAGGAAATTGTAAGCAATCAACTCAAACTGAATATAATATCACAGAATCCTATGGTAGTTTAATTAAAAGGAAGCACCCATAGGAATAAATTGGTCCTCAAAATGTGCTTGGATCACTTTTGCTTTAAGCAAATATCTTAATTAACAATCTATACATAGAATTGTATAGAAGAAAAAAATCTACTATACTGTAATGACTAAAATTGCCATAAGCACTAATATAGATATCCACATTCATCCTGCGTACCATAGCTTTGAATCGATAGTCAACAATCTTTCTTTATACTTTCCAGTGATATTATAAACTTTGTGTAACTTTTCCAGCAAAGGGATCTTTACACAAGACTTGATCCAATATTTCTTGGGCTTCTTCTACAATAGTGTCATAATTGTCTAATGACCATCAGAATATTAGCAAGGGGGATTTGATTTGTCCATTCAGGAAAAGGGGAAGGAAAAGCATTAATTCCTACTTTTTCTTAAAATTCATACAATGAAAAGTGACCTAAAATGCTTATACATTTGGAAGGCAACTTTGGTATTTAAAAGTGCATCTATACCTAGATTTGTAATTAAGTAATTAAGCACCATGTTGAATTGAATCAGGTATCAGTTTTAATTAACTGATAGCAACAATTCTTACAGGATTTCTATTCTTAAAATCAGTAAGCAATTTCTCAAAATCTCAAATGGAGTACAATCAAAATACACGCACATATATACAGTATATACAGAGAGAGAGAGAGAATTTCAAATCAGCCATTTCTCCCTCTTGCTATAGCTCAGGCCACTTCTGGCCAACTCTTTGCAAGTTCTGCAAATAGGACACAGAGATATACGCTGGTCCAAGAATCTTAAATGACAAAGAAACAGGCAGAAGTGATTCTGTGGCAAGATTAGGGAAGAAACTACAATATCAAGATAAAGTAATTTCCCATGTGTTGAATCCAGTATGAACTCAAAGTAATCATTAGGCTGGCTGGGATTTGAATTCAACAAAGTGTAGGTTACATACATACATTCAATTCTCTGTTCAGTCAGACTTTGATCATTTGGACTCCTTGGGTTTATTATACTCCAAAGACATTGGGTGTTCACAGTCTTTCTAAAATAACCCAAAATCATTTTGAAGGAAAAGAAGGAATGCTTTCTTTAATTTTTGAAACAGAATCCTTGACTTAATGCTAGGGTATGAAAGCAGCTTTGTGGTCTTTTCTTCAGGATAAATAAATATAAGAATGATATACTGACTCTATTCTTTTGTTGGCTTTAAATTCCAAACTTTGAGAGCAGCACAAGAGCATGGTTACCTCATTCTTCCAACACAAATATAATGTAAAATTCAGTACAAGCAACCTATGTAGAGGTTCTTGCCTATTAGATGTTTCTGAATCAAAATTGAGAAGATTATGCAAATCATGCCCTTATACTTGCAGACTTACAAACTAGGCTGAAGAAATGCCTTTAATCTATGTAAGAAAAAGTAATGTTAATCAAAGCAGCTTTTGGGGTTTTCCTAAAATAAATGCTTGCAGTATACTGACAATCAATTGGAGGCTTGAAGGTAAATTTTCTCTGGAAAAAAGATAACTTATTTGTTGTATAAAACAGATAAAGTAGTATATTTTATATACTATGGTATATCTATATTATTAACAATGTAATATTCTAACAATGTGGCTCACATACAGTTGGCATTTCAGAAATGGAAGTTACGTTTGTCTAAAAAAGAAGTATATTTCAGAAGAATAGAGAATTAGACATACTGTAACTCCAAAATTCTGTTTCAGTTTTTCTTAATTAATTTCACAATTTATGTTAAAGGCTCTCTTTTACTGATGCAATAGTAGTTATTTATCATTATATTTCTCCAAATACCAGAAGCTTTCTATGTCTATTTGCACTGGTGAATATGTATGTTGGTGGATGTGAATAAGGAGATAAACAAAAACATTTTATATACTTGGGAAATATATTTTATTATCTCTTCCACTATCCACTCCTTGAACTGTTCAAAGGTTTGCTTACTTGCTTCTGTTGCTAATTACCATAGTATTTGCTTAGGAGCACATTGGCTCACATGGTTAGGATGCTGGCTTTACAAGTACCAAGTTTGTGTTTGAAGCCCAAGTGCTGCTATAGGGCAGGGTGAACTCTCATTCTTCACTCCAGCTCCTGCTGGGAACATGAGGAGCCCCAAGTTGGGCTGTCCCCGGGCCAATGATGATTACATTGGCTAATCCTTTACCCCAGATGCATTTTGGTGCCTCTGATCTGAATGTGATACGATTGTTTTTGCTTACCACCTTTATTTCACAAATTATTATGAAGAGCATGAAACTGCAGTTCCTAATGGGAATACTCTTCTACATACTGCATCTACTTTCCAGCAGCATGCCATACTACTGGATTTTTTTCTGTAGTATACTCATGACATTGTCTTTATCCTCAGGCTACAGAACAGAGATAGACTGAAGTCATCTTTAACTGTTTATCAGTTGATTGATTGATCACCTCCCCCATCTGGACAATGCACAACAATAAATAAAAAGGCAATATAAAAAACGAAAAATTTAAAAAGTTTAGTAATAAATACAGCAAAAAAAATACTGATCCCAGGCAAAGGGAGGATAAAAATAGTTCCTTCAACAATGGAGCCTTGGGAAAAGATCTATGAACCCCAGGCATGGCAGCATGACCAGGTGTTAGAACCTTACAAAAATCCAACAGAATGGAGTCAATCTAATTTCAAAAGAGAGTAAATTCCATAGCTGGATATCATAGCAGAAAAGGCACATTTTCTTGGACCCACCAGATGTACTGTAGGCCCTAGTCAGTGGTACCCATAGCATGTCTCTTATGCAAGATCTAATGGGATGAGCTAATTTTCTTCATCATTTTCTGACAAAAGTTTGGCCATTGACCTGAGGTGACATATTCCACAATAAATTGTTTGATGACACATTCAGTAGATCTGTCCACCAGTTTAGGCACATATCCTGTTCTTTAGTTACTAGGTTTTCCAAGGCGATTATCCCTTGGGTTGCAATAAAGACACCTCACTTCAGCTGATGCATATGGACACATAACATTCAACCATGTTTTCCATACCACTTGTGAGATCTTATATGGACCCCTGAAAAACATGTGTTTAATACATTTTGGAAAGACTGCCAGAGCTCCATTTAAAAGCATCTGGAATAGATTTGAGAGAGACATTGTAAGTCGTAGGCTCCATAAAGGGTCTATTTAAATTAGCTTTAAATTTGCACTATTCACCTCATTTTGCCTACTCGATTCTGACTCGATTCAGTGGAACTAGGCAATGGAGGTCAAAACAAGTGATTCTTGGTCACATGTTATCAGCACTGTCTGAAAATGCTACTTGAAAATGGAGGTCAAATGGAGGTTATTATTACTTTCCATTGTGCTTCTTATTTGCTAATTAGACTGTTTTTTAACCTGGATTTAGTATTCTTTCAGAAGAGCATTAGACCCATTTTTAGATATATTATTTTTTATTTTTTTATTTTATTTAATTGGATTTGTATACCGCCCTTTTCCCCGAAGGGACTCAGGGCGGTGAACAGCCATAAAAT
>JANHFO010007887.1:8028-21794 GCA_032468095.1 Pareas carinatus | reverse complement strand
AGGGCTCTCTCATTGTCCCTAGTGAAGTCCTCCAGCTTCTTCCGGTCAGCAGCTACTGTGACATCTAAATCAGCCACTTCTGGTGGATTAACAACTACAGTCCACAGTCCTTCCCTCCTCAAGAGGAATCAAGTTCTGATATTAGACAAAGGTTCATCACAGATGTGTGTGTTTTACTTGGTACATGGATTAGTTAATTTTGCTATTGGGTTCTTTAGTATTATTGGATTGGTTGGTAGTAGGGAGACATCGGGACATTTCTGATACATACATACCAGCTGCCAGAGATCTCCTTGTGAGCTTTTCTGCATAAAAATAAGCTCCACTTAAATATTTTCTTTTAAAATCTGGGATGCCATAAAACAAATTGCTAAGATAGAATGTCACAAAGGAAGTCACTGCCTGTCCTATTCTGAGTTTTGTAGATATAGAGACATCTGAACAACTTTTCCAAGACCTTCATTGCTAGTAAAGAGCTCCTACTTTTAGAAAAATGATCTAATTTTTCCCTTGGCTCAACTCACCTTTTCCGATCAGGTTCTGTCCTCTTGGGCAACATTGCCCTTTGTGTCATTCAAAAGTTGTCCAATCAGTGTGCACATTTCAGTACTAAACAGTAAATCTTGGTTACGCTGCAATTAAATCACTGTATAACTAAATATGTCTCTGAACTCAGTTGGAGGGTTCATAAATGTTTTCTGTGACTTGAGTATCCTCTAAATCAGGGGTGTCAGACCCACTGTCATCGTGGGACAGTGCCAGTTCTGCCGCAGTCACCGTGACCTGCTCTCTCACCTGCTCCATCATGACCTCCTCAGAGACCCCTGCCAACACCCTATGCCCCTAGCAATCCCCAAGGACACTTTCATGGAATCCCCACAGACACCTCAGATCCCACTGTGGACTCCTGCTGTAGCCGCTGCTGATCCCCCATGGTCGTTGCCCCCACTTCCAGGGAGCACCTCTCTCGCCACCATGTCCGGCTCACAGACCAGATACAGGCAATCCGCAGGCCATATCTGGCCCATGGGCCTCCTGTTTGACATATGTGCTCCAAATACATAGATGTCAGGTGCCAGGTTTCCCCCACTAACATAATAATTTAAAATGTTTATCTAACACTAGTAAACTTTAGAATGAAGGGGAAAAAATCATGATGGATTTAGGGTTATACAGGAGATGTTGTTCAGGAACTTAAGTGGGAATCTTCAAAACAGGATATTCTGATGGTTTTTTTTTACTGTATAACTTACTGGAGGTTTCTCAAGGCAATGCAGTATTTTCCTCCTTCAGAAGAGAATTTCATAGAACATATGTTACTTTGGGTCCCAACAGCTTTCTAGAACTCCTCCCAAGGTTGACCTGGGACAACTCCCGTTTTTACTGTCCTTTTAATCTTTAGCTCATTCCTTATTAATGCGAGAGAATATTGGAGAAGTTACTTAACAATATTTAAACATTTATTTTGCAGTAATAGCATTGTCCATATTTTCAATGACTTCCTATAGTGGTAGATGTTGAAAAGCAAGAGAGGCTTACAACTGGTTAGTTGGAAGAGGACCAGTTTGAAATTATTTTTTTAAAAAAAGAATTAGAAGAAAACAACAACAACAATCCATTTCTATTTGTTGCCATGAGAGCAATATAGATGTTTCTTTGTTTCTTTGTAGTTGCCAGATGTCAAGCTCAATTTGAAGAAGCCTTACCTTAAAATGTGTTAGAACTCATGAAAGCAGTTTATTGTTTGGGTGGTTTTTTAATAGCTAATGGATTTGAAATTGAATAATACTGGAAAACTAAAGTACATCTTTCTTTAGATAAATGGTATTTAAAAAGTGGCTTTTGAGTGCTTCATTTATTTATTTTATTTTTCTTTATTTATAATAAAACATAGTAAATATTTCAACATAGACGAACTGTCTGAGCATCCAATTTGTTGACTTTAGAAATGATCAAATACAATCTTATCCTTTTCTAATACATTTTGATTCCTACTCCTTCATTCTTTTTTTGTGCCATTTATAAAGCAAGTTTCAAGTTTGAAAATAGGCTGATTCTTCATTTTCTTTCATTATCAAAGTCAATCTGTCCATTTTTGCACATTCAAATATTTTCTTTATTATTTCTTCTTCTGGTGATATTTCTTCTTTTTCCCAGTTTTACACAAAAAATAATTCTTGCTGCCATTAATGTACAGTGTGTACACTCAAATATATGTATTGCTTATCAAATATTTCTGGTATCATATCTAATAGAAAAAAAATTCAGGTTTACAATGTAAACTTGAGCAGCTCTGTTTCGTGCTCAATTCAAGAATGTGAGATAAATTTTTTGTTAAGTGCATAGAGCCAAATTTGGGGAGGCTTGGGAGAGATGAAGCTGGCAGGTGTCTCCTATTCTGTTTCATTATGGTTCCCAAGCTGGCATTGCCTAATGTTACGCTTCTTATGTCTGCCTTCCAGTGAAGATGAACACTTTCCAAAAGTGTATTGTCCAAATTAATTCACAGTATTGCATGCAAAGAAATCTAAACAGAGAGATAGTCTGGAATCATGGTTTCAATGCTGGACTATATCCAGAGTCAACTCCACCCTCAGTCATGTGCATTCACTGGGTAAATTTGGGATAGTCATCCTCTGTTACACCAACCTATCTCACTAGATGGCTGTTCAAATAAAAATGAAGGGGGAACCCCAGGTAGGAAGACTGACCTGGAAAAAATGTGGGATGACTCTAACCAGCAAACAAATACAGTACATCTGAGCAATCAGAAATTGAGATAGATTGCAATTCTATTGTCTTCTGTGATACCTCTCTGAATTTCAGGAAAAAAAATATGATACAAATGTGAAGAAAAAGAAGAAATAATCTTGAGTTGAACCAAGGACATTGCTAGAAAGGAAATAACTGATGATTGACATTTATCTTGATTATCTTATCTTTGCAGTCTGCTGATGCAGTAGCTGATACTGTTGAAGCTCCTGTGGGGAACAGATAGCATGCCACAGTCATCAGCTGACCACAATTCAGGCAAATGCTCACATCTGTCAGTTATATTCTAATGATGCAACACTCTCCTGGAAGCTGCATTATTTCTGTGGGAGCAAAATTGGGACAATTAAAAAGTGTGTATTTGCAGAATGAAATTGGGATTTACTTAAAGATCTCCTTGAAACTGCTTCTGCAAGGCAACTGCAGAATGTTGAGGATCCTTCATTGCAACAGGTATCCATCTCTTGATTAAGCCTAGTTGTCTTTAACTATTTCCCCCTTCACTTAATTTTGTGTGACCCTGACCAATTTGGATAGTTTGGGGTTCAGGATGTTGCATTAATCCCCCCAAAATAATTATTTTAGGAACCAGGTTAGATGTAGTGTGACAACTGTGAGCGTACCTTTGTAACATTAGACTTTTAAAATGTAATCTTGAGGTGGAAAAGCAATTATTTGCTCTCCTGGCTTGTCTACTTTTGCTTCTTGTGTTTTTTGGTATAATGCAGCATTTTTGTAATCATTTACTTTCAAGCAATATTGTTAATCATGTTAGAAAACTGCAAGATCATGAGATGTTTTCATTTAAGAAAGTTTATGTTGACCATGCCTTGAGCTTCCTATTGAAAGGAAGCCAGTTCTTTGCTAAGTGGATGATCCAATTCCATTTTGTGCAAGAAGACTTCAGTAGAGCCTCTTTAAATGAGCCCAGAATCCTATTTTTCACAAGGAACAACTTGACCCTTATAAACATCTCTCCCATCTTTCCAAGGACACTTACACTCTGGTGAAAAGCTTTTGGAGATCTGTTGCCAACACCAAACATGGATGCAACCTTTATCTTTTTTTTCCTTTCTCCCTTTCCCCCACTCTCCCTTTTCCTCTCTTGAGCTTGATATTTTCTATAGTAAAGAAACCATGTTCTGGTGTAATAATTGGGAGCTTCTTCTGTTCACTGACTTTTTGGTGCAAGGTGGAGTTTAAAGGATGAATATGTGCAATGCATGGGGGAGATTATTTTTTCTGACTCCAGTGGCGATTTAATCTTGAATCTTTCCTGCCTCCCGTCTTCCTGTGCAGCAAGTCCATTTTTAAAGGGGATGGTTTAATTTGGATTTCTGCACTGAGCAGGGGTCTGCACTTAATGGCTTAAAAGGTTCTTTCCAATTTTACAATTCTAAAGTATTTTTCAATATGGAGTACTTTTCAAGTACACTGATTTAAACTTAGTGAATGTGATTGCCTCCACATAATTGTGGAGCAGTGCATTTTCACCATGTTTTTATTCCTCCCCCCTCCATGTTTTTCTAAATTAGGAATGATGTGGGCAGAATAGAAGCTTGCATGTTTTGTTAAGAACCCCATTCATGGTGCACTTTGAGATATTTTGATATATAAAATAATAAATATCTTATAGGATTCTTTCACAAGATCATAGTAAGACTCCCAGTAGTTTCTTTCAAGTCTAGCACAGAAGGCCATGGACATGCATTCTTTGAGCGGATAGCCAGTTCTTTGCTAATCAGGAGAAATTCCCCGATAGTCGATTGTTGTCAAACTGATTTAAGTTACACTTTGAATACTCATGGTACAGGAGATAATGCGTAAAGCAAAGGCAGGTGCTCAAATAATATTGCATCAGTTCCAGAACCCAATGCAACATGAGAACATGCGCAAAAGCCTTTATTTGGTAATTCTGTATTGTTTTGAACAATAAATACCCTCCAAGAAGATAAAGTTCCCAATATTCCCTTCCCTGTTGGCTGGGCTAAGCCTTCTCCGCTTCCTACAGGATGATGGCAGTTCCTGGTTTAAAGCAAATTTCTTGTGCAGGTTGTCCTTAACATACAACAGTTCACTTAGTGACTGTTTAGTTACAAAGGCACCAAAAAAAGTGACTTATGATCGTTTTTCAGAGTTATGACCATTGCAGCATCTTCATGGGCACGTGATCAAAATTTGGACACTTGGCCACTGACTCATATTGATGACGGTTGAAGTGTCCCGAGATTATGTGACCCCCTGTAGAAACCTTCTGACAAGCAAGGTCAATGGGGAAATCAGATTCATTTAGCAATGAAGTGTTACCAGCTTAACAACTCCAGTGATTCACTTAGCAACAGTGGCAGGAAAGATCCTGAAATGGGGCCAGACCCACTTAACAAATGTCTCACTTCGCAACAGAAAGTTTATGCTCAGTTGTGGTTGTAAGTTGAGGACTGCCTGTATTGATTCTTGATTTTTTACCTGGATATGGTCTCAAAAGTTTTAAGAAAGCTATTAACACCTGATATCTTTTTTTTCTACCACAAGTTGGCAACTTACTGTTATCCCATCTTCTTCGCCTCAGTTCTGCTCCTACATTCATAGGGATTCTAGTTATGTTTACTTACATTTTTGGACAGAATAAGTTAATAGATCAAATAACCTGGATTTGATTCACCCCTCCCCAGTTTTGGAGATGTGACCTCCTGATTAGGAGGTGGAGAAATTGATTTTCCAATTCTCATCTTCTACATATATGTTAAAAAGTTATCAGTTTTGGCTCATTGTATTGCATGTATTATGGGACTTTGTTAAATATGTTGTGCTAAAAATTTTTTTAGCAGAGAACCATTGAACTTTAACAAGCTTCATCTCATCTCATTTAGTTAGGTGTGGACTATATCAGCTGTAAACATCCAGATGGCTGCTAGGTGGCAGTAAATAATCATACCGCCCTGGGTCCCTTTGGGGAGAAGGGCGCATACAAATGTAAATAATAGATAAATAAATAAATAAATGCAACATTCTTCACACTTTCCTGTTATTTGACAACCATCTAGATTTTTACAACCCAATTGCCAAGGGATCCCCTAAGTTATATATAATAACATCTGGTCTGGCTACTTTTTTGGAATTTCTTTTTGAGCTTTCACAATAAACTAACTCTAAGTAAAGATATTTCTGATGTTGATGTTTCCCCGGTTTTTGAAAGAGACAGCTGAGTGACAGGAATATGTATTTGTGGATGCTTTAAAATTATTTATTGGACTGTGAGCGTGATAAAAAGCTTCTTCAAATATTTTCATCCAGAAAAGTCACCCAGTATCTTATTCCATGTGCTCTTCTTTCTTTGGAAAGTAGTGGGCCTTATTTGGTTACTTTAAAAAAATAAAACAAAAACAAAATGCATATATAGGTGAAGTAAATTAGGATGCAAGGCTGAGTCAGCTTTGAGTCAGTCAGGATTGAACTCCTGACCATAAGCAGAGTCAACCTGCAATACTGCATTCTAACCACTACACAAACACTGCTCCATGAATGGTAGGGAGAGGCTTAATTAAACTCTTGGTTTCAGTTCAAATGTTGAATTACTACTTGACACAATAGCAATAGCAATAGCAATAGCAATAGCAATAGCAATAGCAATAGCAATAGCAATAGCAATAGCAATAGCAATAGCAACAACAACAACAACATCATCAACAACAACAACAACAACAACAACAACCATATAGCAGTTAAATGTGACCTTGGATTGAAGAGATTCAAGTTCAAGATCTTACACAACTCTGTTTCACACTGGGTTCTGTTGGATCACCCTCTTCTCAGTCCAATTTTCCTCACAGATTTTTTTTGTTGAGAGACTAAACTGAGAGAATTTCTGCTTCCTCATATTGTCAGGATACAGTCTGAGCACTCGGTGAAAAGTTGGATTCTTTAAAAATAAAAACAACATGTCTCAACAACCTGCCAGTTTCCTTCCACAATGTCCCCTTAATGTAGTTGGCCCTTCTACAGTTCCCATTCAATGCCATACAAAGAATCTTGAACTTCCAATCATTTCCTCATTTTTTCCTCTTTGTTAACAGAAACCTAGTCTCTTTTCCCCAAGCTCTGCCTTCTAAATATTTTAGTGCAACAGCTTTTGCACTGTAGGATCCTCGGTGGTCTCTGAGCTTGGTGGTTTTCTTTCAGATATTTCATTACCAAATTAGGTAACATATCAATGCTAGGAACACCGATGATGTTATCACATTGGTAATGAAATGCCTGCAAGAAAACCACCAAGTTTAGAGAAAACCAGCAGGCAGGCAATTCAACCCCGAGCTACAAATATTCTCTTCAATGGTCAACTCTTACACTTTCTACTCAAAAACCCAAGCATGATCATGACAGTTGAGGAAAACCAGTGGCATAACTCATCTTGACTCAAGGACATTGTCCTTGTCTATCAGTCTCTTGGTTTTTGTTAGGAATACACTTCTAAATAAGCGATTTCACTAAGTAATACTTATACAAACACTGATATTCTTTCTTCTTGAAGGGACTGTGTAATCTCCTTCAAAAGTCATGCGAGATGATTAGCAGCAGACATGATTACCAAGGTTTTGGCTTGAAGCAGTAGCCAATCTAGCAGATTCTGCCATTTTTCTTGGACTGTTAGCAAGATCTCTCTTTTTCACCTCACTCCCATAACAAAACAAATATAAAGGCTTTTAACATCTTCCAAGTTGTTAACAGCTTGTTAATTTATCAGAACGGCTGATTGCTTTTTCATCCACCCTGTGAATTATATCAGAAAAATAATTTTCTTTATATCTCATTGCTGCTTTGATACTCTACTGTCCTAAAGAAATTGGTCTCACTTTCAAACCACCCTAGAAATCAAAGTCTATTTTGACTGAGGGAGAAATAGAAGAAAAATAATCCTTTTCACTAGCTTTAGTTTCGACAATCCAGCTCTAGTTATGGCAACAATCCAATCCAATTAGCAGGGTGTCAGAAAAAATAGCCATGAATTCAGTGATCTAATCTTTTGGGAGATGCTACATGCTTTAAAAGAATGCTACTCAAAAAGAATCAAAGCAAAGGGAAAACAGTTTCTTTAGAAATACCAGGAAGGACTTGGTAAAACCCATAAGCCATATGTAAACTCAAACATTGTAAGTCATTGTTGCATGTGAATGATTAGGCCTCTGGTTAGCTAACAAAACATGGTTTAAAAATCCTAACAAATTGTTATGCATGAACTCAGCCAGCATATGATCATATGTTATATTCAGCATGACCATACTAGCCTGTTCTTCATTCACATTAACTATATGGAAGCAGAGCTTCTAACTTGGGTCTATATTCTTAGAAAGCTTCCGGGATTGTCTATGACTTAGAGCAATGAATAAACCCATTTTAGCAAAGTCACTGACTGTGAGTTTGCTAGTCTATCCACTTATCAAATATGTATTTCTCTTCTCTGAGAGTTTAAGGGAAGGTGAATTGTATATATCATTCCCAGAGTTATTCCTTTACATCAGCAGAAAACTACATGTACATGAGAGTAGTTTGGTCTAGTAGTTAAGGCACCAGGCTAGAAAGCAGTAGACCATGAATTCAAGTCTCTGTCATGAAAACCAGCTGGGTGACTTTGGGTGAATCACTCTCTCAGCCCAACCCATATCACACGGTTGCTGTTGTGAGGAAAATAGGAGAAGGAAGGAGTGCTGGATATATTCACCAATTCTGAGTTATTTCTGAAAATAATGAAGGCGGAATACAAATACATAAATAACAGCACGTGCAAAACTAGCCAACCAAAGCAATTCCATGAACAACCTTGAAAGAACTGATACACAAAATGAAGGACAATCAGAGATCATATATCAATTATATGGTCATCAACAACATGTAATTCAAACTGAACATTATTTTTTCAGCTCAGGAGTTGTTCTGGCCAAAGAAGCCCACCCATCCCTTCTTTCATTTGGGGTAGAAACTGTGTCCTTCACTAATTAAAATGCTATTTGCATACCATACTTTTCATCAGTAAGCATGAAGGATAATTGTCAGGGTAAGTGTAAATTAGGGAGGAGATTGTTTCCATCATTTCTTGAATGATCCTTCACATTTCATTACATGACTGTCCCATCTCAGTCTGAAAGGACATTTAAAAATGTTATCAATTGGATGACCATGTGCAATATCATAAGAGCTAATTCTTTCTTTTGCCATTTTCCATTTGTAATATTTTACATCCTTCCTTTTGAAAACACATTTACTTCAGATCTGTCACATTCCCAGTGATCAAGCTACTAATGTACTGTACACAGTCCAGCCAGTAACCCAGGTTGAAATTCTGCTGTCATGCACGTAGAAACTTTTCCAAAGTCAATAATGCAGATTTATTATTAGAGGGTACAGATTGGTTCCATACCAATTCAAACTGTCAGTTCAATTTGGATTTTCAATATACCATTATTCAATTATTTAAATCAACTTAGTGAATTTAATTGATTTGCTTCCATGCTTTGCTTTGAATCACATGCACAACCCCCTTCCAAATTGTCTGATTTGTTGACTCAACCCAAATTGCTAGTTCCATTTGGATTGTCAGTTCAGCTCAGGGATTGGATCAATCACTTCTGAATCCAGTCTTCATAGAAACCTATTAATTCTTATCTCATTTTTATAAGTCTTTCCAATTACAACGGCATAGAAATATGCAAGGACCTTGATGTATCTCACACATTGTCTTGCAGTTTGGTTTGGCTCATCTAATAAAAATGTGTCCATTGTTTTTTTCTGTTTATTTTTCATAATTATTTGGCCTTGTCCAGTTTTTTTTCTATATTAATAAAGTCAGAGAAGCTAATTGACTTTTTTTTACCCAGAGTTGAAAATTACCACCATTTCTTTTACATGATTTGCAGAGGTATTTGCTGGAAGCAATGTTCTTTAAACCTTGAAGTCCTCTCTCTTTTTTCAAAGAAAACATTTTATTTATTGTTAAAGATATTTAAACCAAACAAGGAAAAGAATAAAAAAAGAAATAGCAAGCGAGATGTACAAAGAGTAAAAATTAGGTCAGATTTTCAAAATGTTAAGGAAAAATCCTCTTATTACTCTAAATTATAACACCATGCATTAATTTGACACTAACATCTATAGTAAAACAATATACTGTATATTGATTACTATTGCTGCTTTAAAATAATAATTTTTAACTATTATTTAACTATTTATAAAATTCTTTGGTTGATTACACACTGACTTTCATCGCTAAAGGAAAACTAGAATTCACGGTCTCCCTATTAATCCAACACATTAACAACAATATTAAATAAAAATAGAAGATAATCTGAAATAATCCATCCTTAAATTTATGGTCAATAATTCAGTATTTTAAGTTTTGATTTCCTTGTCATACTCCATTGCCAACCTGGAGCCAGTTGATTTATGGCTTCCTGTCATGTATATACATTTCTTATGAGGACAGAAATATTCTTTCCATATACTAAGAATAGTCAATGCTAAAGATACTGAACTTGTGGCTAAAGAGCACTTTGTAGCAATAGTAATAATATTTAGATTTATATACTACATCAGAGTTTCCCAACCTTGGCAATTTTAAGACAGATGGACTTCAACTCCCAGAATTCAGCAGTCAGCCATGAAGTCCACTCGGAAGCCCTGTACTATACCATAGTACTTTACAGTACTCTCCAGGTGATTCAGTATTATTCGCATATTGCCCCCAACAATCTAGGTCCACATTTTACTGTCCTGGGAAAGAGGGACGGCTGAGTCAACTTTGAGCCTCATCAGGATCAAACTCCAGGTTGTGGGCAGAGTTTGCCTGCAATACTGCAAAACCACTGTGCCACCAGGGCTTCTATTTTCTAGGATATATAAATATCAGAGATTCTTGTGGTACTGGACTAGCAAGATAAAGTTATATTTATAAGTCAAGGACATGGTAGTTGTTCAGGATGAACAAAAAGCATATCTGTGTGCAATAAGACTCCTATAAAGGATTAGAGGAACTATCTCTAATCAGATAAACAAGCTAAGAAACAAACAGCAGCATAATTAAGGAACTGCAGAGATCTCTTCCACCAACTCTGAAAACCACTAATATATAAAATAAAAGCAAACTCCACTCCTTACTATAGCACTGATGAAGCTACTAGTTTATTAATGAAACATCTGCAAGAAAAAAACCAAGCTCAAAGAGCACCGTGGAATCCAACAAGTTTTTATAAAGCCTAATCATTTATATCCCCTGTGGATGTTGCAACTTAAATTTGGTTTTTGTAATACAGCTCAATCTTGTTCCCAATTTTGGGAAATTGATTCAGAGTTTACCATTGCTTTGCTTCTTCAGCTAAAATATAGAATAGTGTGACTACATTTATGAAGCCTGAAGTGAAATTGCCATCAGATGCTTGATGGGAAAGTTGCATTGCTAGTGGGAAAGTCATCTGTTTTAAAGTTTCTGACATTTGTAATGCAATTACTGAAGTTTGAATATCCTCGCCCTTGACAGTGTAACTTGTGCTGAGCTGACAGTCTTATGGCTGAGCTACAATGATTCAAAATCCTTCTTTGTGCAGTGATCTGCTAAGACATCTTGTCACAAAACAAATAAAATAAGGGAGCTCATGAAAGTATAGGTATATAATTAGATGTTGCTGCAGCTCTCCTGAAAGATGCATCTGGAAAGTATGGCTGAGTATAAAGATTCATAAAAGTTGCTGAAAGTATTAATGAAACATTTGAAGATTCCGTTCTTGTGACATATCCAGAACAACAAATGAAAAAAGGAGCAAGAGAAAAATAGAACCAACTCTTCAATGTCTGAAATGACTGACATGTACAGATTCGAATACTTGCTGAACAACTCCAACCATCACCCTAGTTAATTCAACCAAGGATGATGCAAAACATAGATTAATGAATCTGAGGGATTGCACATTGCTGCACTCCGACTTTCCGCTTTAAGGAAGCTACTTCTTTAATAGGGGAGCCGTATTTATTTAATTTAAATAAAGTTAGCAGCACTATACAGCTGATAAACAATGGGTTCAGCTTTTAAGGAAAACAAATGACTGCCTGATCAAGCAGAAATTAATTTAAAATAAGAGTTTACACCACTATCTTGGAAAAGAAGAAAGAAATGAATAAAAGTGGAATTGTTACAATGGAACCGTCTTCCTCCTCCTTGTTCCTTCAGTTTGGCCTTTATTTTCAACAAAAAAAAGACATGGAAAATGATGAGTTCTTATAATATATTTTTCCTTGCTCTCACACTCTTCAGAAACTCAATCTGATGGTATCAATAGAAAATTAGATTCGAAAACAGCTCATGATCTGGAAGGGAAGCAATTTCTCTCTCTCTCCCTACAAGCCTTGCAGCTGCCCAATCGTGCAGGGTTGAATTTTAGTCTGAAACACAAAGGAAGAGAAGGCTTATTGGGTGCCGGAGGGCATTTCCCATTCTCCGAGACTAACATGAGCAATAAGTTTTCCCAGCAAAAAGAACAGAGTTGCTTTCACAATTGATGACTACTTCTTAATCGAAAGAGAGCATTCAAGGTTCGTGATCTCTGTTTAGTTTAGTTTCAATTACATATAAACTTAATGAATCCAGCAGTTACCGAACCACGTCTAATTAACATGTTGGAAGAAAATAGTTGCTTATAGCAAATATGTTTTCTAATACTCTTGACTTATTGGACTGCCATATATTAAATTCACAATCAGACAATAAGAACATTGTCTGCTTCAACCTGTTTCTGTGTGTTCTTGGCCAGGGCTTATGCTCTAGAGGAAGAAACCAGAAACCAAAAGCAGATATTAGGAATTCATTCTTTCACTCATTTTCCACATAACTTTTCCTCCCAGAGGAGTCCAGAGTGATGCCCAAAACAGAGGGAAGGACAAGCTTAAAAAAAATTACACCAATTAAACCAACAACTTAAACATGACAAATGCATCCTTTTTAAAGAAGAAAGAAAATTTTGCCTTATAATTTATAGAAGATATAAGCCACTTTTCCTTCAAGTGCATTGCAAAAAACTAGTACATGACAAGTCCTGTTTGCCTCTTTCCTAGCCTTGAGAAATTTGGCCAGCACAGGATGAGAATCTGGTGAGAAAAAAAATTTAATTATCTAGTGCAAAACTTCACATTGGCCAGGAAAGCCATGGGGAATATGATGGTGGTGATAGTGGTGGTAGTGGTTTTAATCTACCCCTTATAGTTCTTGCTTCTCTTTCCTTGATATCCTGGAATTAAGTCTATCAAGCCCTTATTTTTAGCAAAATCTATTATTGTCCAAGAAGTATCATATCTCATCTTATCTTATTTGATGGTCTTCCTTTTCATCGATACTTGGTCTATAATCTTTAACACAAAAAGTGTAGAATTATAAATTTATCCAATGGTAAATTTAGTTTAAAAGAGAAGTTGATGCCAAAGACAACTAAGGTTGACTAGCCCAATCTGTTGAGCTGAGAATAGAATGAAACCACCACATGAAGGCATATAAAGAGCGGTATTCTATTGTTGGGTTGCAAATATAATTATGAACAGTTTGTGCAGTTCAGAACCTGCACTAAGAAAGCTGAGTCTATAACAGATTGTCACAATAATTATTTGATATAACTAAACTGATATATGACCAATGGTAGATTTCATGTGATAATTCCATGAATTAGTTCTCAGACATCACTAGATCAGGTCATAGTAATTCAGCTAAGCAAACTCCAGTAACTTGTTTCCTTTATTTAAACAGGGACCTATGTCCCGTGTAAACAAAAAGAAAACTGACAAGACTTCTTTTAGGATGGCTAGTGGGCTCTAAACCGGGTCGTGCCTTTGCAGTCTCTGACCCGGCGCTGTGTCACCCCGGCTCCCTGGTTTTCCGAGGAGCTGAGAGAGATGAAGCGCCGGAGAAGACGCCTAGAGAGCAGTTGGAGATCCAGCCGTTCCGTTTCTGATCGATCTTCTCTTGG
>JANHFO010007886.1:306326-325484 GCA_032468095.1 Pareas carinatus | reverse complement strand
CTTGATGAAGTGATACCAGTTTCCCAATGTCTGGTTTTAAGTCACTTAGCAGGAGTCTTAAATCATCACGTTCAGTATTCTGGAGTCAATTTCTTTGCTTGGAGAGAAGTTGGATGACCACACTGAGACCACGTTCCACCAAATATGATGTTGGAAATGCAACAATGAGCTTCTTAACCACTGTCCATAGTGAAGGATAGCGATCAGAAATTTCCTTCTGTTACAAAAACTCTTGGTATGATTTCTTAAACTTTGGCTTCAGCTCAATGTCATTTTGCAGCTCTATTACTTGTTCATCCACTATCTTCCTCAGTATCTGAAAATGGATTTATTACCCAATCTGGAATTTTCATCAAAAGAAGATCCTGATATCACTTAGACATATCTTTATGCAGCATGTCCAAATGGTCACAAAAAACTTGCAGATCATCATCTTGTGACAAGCTCGGAAATTGATATAGCTCGAGATGGCCAATATTGCGCTTGAATAGAGTTGACTTTGAAATAAACATAGAGATGACAGATTTGGCCTTAATAAGATTGACCTCATTTCCATGCAACTGCAAATTCACTTCATTGAGCTTTGCAAACAGTTCTGATAAATAAACAATGTCATGCCTGATCTATTTAAGTTCAGCACTGAGCAAAGCATTCTTGTCTTCAAAAAACTCCACAACACTGTCAAAAAGATTGTAAAAGCATCTCACACAGTTGCCTTTTGATAGCCAACGAACTACTGCATGAAGCATGATACGATCAAAATCTTCATCATTCTCAACAGTTGATCATTGAGAGTATGTACTTTAATTTTGTTCACTGCAGTAATGACAGTGTGTAATGATTTGTGCAAGTGATCACTGAAGTTTTTTGCAACCAGATGTTAGCAATGAATGACAGTGAATGGTAAAGACATCTGGCACTGCTTTTTTCAAGTAAGCAACACACCCACAGTAGCGACCAGTCATTGATGATGCTCCATCAGTTGCACAAGCAAGTATATTGGTAAGTAGAATTTCCTTGTCGTTGAAAAACTGCTCAACAGTATGAAATATCAACTCCCCTTTAGTATCTGTTTTTAGTTGCCTTGCAAATAACAACTCTTGAGTCAAACTTTCGTCTTTAATAAAGTGCACATAAACAAGAAGAAAAGATTCATTGCCTGGCAAAGTTGATTCATCCAGCTATAATGCAAAGTCTGTTGTCCATAGCATGCTGCACAATACATCTTCCACATTCTCAGCCATTTCATCTATGCATCTTTGAACTGAATTGTTGCTGAGAGGAATTGTCTTAATTATATCATCTGGTTACTTATGCAAAACAGTACTCAGAACCTCACTAAAGGCTGGTAGGATGAGTTCTTCACCAATAGTATGTGGATTTCCAGACTTAGCAATCGGCAATGAAATGTTGTACGATGCACGCAAACCATCAGTGTTTTGTTGGGAAGCATTGTAAAACATGAGTGACAGTGTTGGGCGCTTTTGACATTTGTCACAAGGTGATTGAAAAAAAGTTAGGTTCCTGTCTGCCTTGTCCAGATGTGCCTTATTCAAATGTTCATTCAGGTTGGAAGGCTTCATTGCCTCATTAGAAAATACTTTTTCACACACGAGGCACTGTGGCAGCTGCTGGTTTGATGATGCTGGTATAAATCCATACTTCAGATATTCCACACTATATTGTCTACATTTCTTCTTTTTCTGCTTCTGCTTCTGCCATTTCTGCTCTGAAAATCAAAATGTATGTGTTCACATCTGATTTAAGTATTACACGTTTTAGTGTGATATTTGTTCCTGCCTGTGTGCGTGAGAGAGAATGAGAGAGACAGAGAGGAAGAGAGAGAGAGAGAGAAAGCAAGAGAGAGAATGAGAAAGAAAGCAAGAGAGGGAGGGAGGGAGAGAAGGAGAGGGAGGGGAGAGAGAGAGACATACAGAATGAGACACACACAAAGAATGTGAGAGAAAGAAACAGAGACAGATACACACAATCACACACACACACACACACACAATGAATAAAGAGAAAAACAGACACACATGACACACACACAGAAACAGAGACAAGATACACACAATGACACACACACACACAAAGAATGAGAGAAAAAAGACAGATACAAAGAATTACACACACAAAGAATGAGAGAGGAACAGAGACAGATACACACAGAGAGTGACACGCACACACAGAGCGCTCTGGCGCTTCACCCCCCGCCCTCTTCACCCACAGCACGCATCTTTCCCTCCCTGCCAGGGTGCAGAACTCCAGCTTGGGAAGGAGGGGAAAAATTTACTGGCAGTGCGCAAAACTGGCTTGAGGACAGGAAAAAAACCTACTGGCGGTGCGCAGAGCCAGCTTGGGGAGGGGGGAGCACAGTGGGGCAAGAACAGCATTCCAAAGCCATCTCCGTACTGTTCCTTACACGCAGGGAGGCTTGTGCCCCCGCACCTTCTGAGTAGCGCCCCCCCTGCCGCCCCCCCAAGCCATCCCATTCCCTCCCAGGGGGCGGTACTGCCCACTTTGAGAACCACTGCTCTATACCCTATTAAGTGATTGGAAGGCTTGAATCATGTGAAGCCAGGACTGTCACATAACATTGCATTGAAAGAAATGCAAGTAACAATATTATGATAAGTTGCAATGAGTTACGAGGCAAATATGGAGTCATTGGTCTGGCTCTTGTCAGCCCTGGTCACACATACCATCTGGCCAGGCTCTGTGGCACCAATGATTATGAAGGCGAATGTTGTTTAGACAGCTTTGTTCCATAATTTTATTTATTAAATTGTTATGCTGCCTATCTCCCCTGTATGGTGACAATGTTCCAAATTGTCTTGTTTTGGGAAGATTTCTGACTTGGGCCCTTTAGATACTAGTGCTGGAGTGAAAGTGCCTACCAGATGTCAATGTCTTTGAAGTTAAGTGGCAAGGGTTACCTGTAACTGATACTGCATCTACCTCAATCTGTGAAGTCTGAGCATCAAGTGTTTTGTGAGGCACAATGAGGGCTACATTTATATCAGATGGAGTTGAGAGTCTTTTGAAGTCAAATATAATAAATTCCAATGTAACTATAGCACAAAGTTTTGACAATCGGCACCTGAGCCCATTCAATGCCCTTTGCCTAAGCAAAAGACACATTTGGGATGTCTTTGTGGGAGGTATTTTTGACCCCACCAATGGATCAGTTTAAGAAAAATTTCTATAATTCAGTGACTATCGGCTCATGAAATTGATGAGGAGCAAAAAGACTAAGAGAAACCCTTCAAGTAGAGAAAAGGTTATGAATAAACAGTATATATGCTGAACATCAGTTGGAAGAGGAACTGAGAAACTGATGAGATGAAACTATGTTAAGTGGGAGTGAGAAGGACCTCTAGTAGTCCAGCTCAGCTAAGGAAAGTTTTCAGGGAGGTAGACTATGAAAATCCAAACCATCATTTCCAAACAGTGTATTCATACAGCCTACAAAGAATAGCCAATTAAATCAAGAGAACTAAAAATTATTAAGGGAGAAGGGGAAGCAAAACACTTAGTAAAAGAAAAGAGCTTAAAGAGTAAATATGGAAGAAATTTTTGTAAAAGCTAGCAACAATAGACAAAGTGAAAGTAAGGAATGAAACAGTTCCACCAAAAGGACCTGTTTTTACAGTAGAGATAAATGATTTGAAACAGACAATTTTGTTGCCTGCTCTCACAAAATACTTGAGGAATCACTTCAACAGATGAGGTTATTAACCTTCTAAATTCTAGAAGGTAATGTTTCGTTGTTGTGTTTACTTGACGGTTGGATTACTCAAAATCTACATACCTGTGAATAAATCAGCTGTTAGGTCAAAGAATAAGATCTTGACATCCTTCACTTGCTGCAACTGAGTTAATGAGAATCACTTATACTTTAAGAGAAAATATGATGAAGGCCCCATTAGTAAGCTTCTTAGTTGGACATATGATTCTACGTGGATTCCCACAGGATAAAATGTTAATTATATTACAAATACATTGACAATTCTACCATGTGCTTTATGTATTGATGGATTGCCATCATGAGGATCTCATGATGGCAAATGAGAGATTTTTTAAAAGAAAAAACAGCCTCAAGAGCTGCAAGCTACATTTTCATTACATTCCTCAAAGTCACAGGAAAGAATCGAGTTCATAAAATAATTAAGTTAGAACATATTTTAAAAAATAAATGCAAAGGTTCTTTTTTTTAACCTTAGGATCATTTTTACTCATGACAATATTTGTTAAAAATATTACATCTGCCTTTGAGAAGAGAGAGTATCAACTTTTTATATTATGGAAAAATAAACTCTACAGACATCTCAAATTGGCACACAGCATTTGAAAATAATATCCTTTCAGATCATCTTTCTAAAGGTCTCCTTTACCAACTCCTTTTTCCCAATGAATCTTAACACACTTGGGATGTATGAATGGGTATAAGACAAGAATACCTAAAAACAGTAAAATGTTTATTTCTTTAAAAAAAGAGAGTCGGAGAGAGAGAGGGGGGTTCAAACTGATTGTGATCATAATTTCCATCTGCGGTCAGCAACGCCAATACTGCAAGTATATTCCTTGATTGAAACAGTTAATAAAAGAAACTGGTGGCTTTTTTAAAAAAAATACAGATTTCTGCTCCTGCATCACCATATTCAGTATTTGTATGACAACATGCTTTTTAACTGTTAACATCTTCCTAGCAGAAAACAAAGTTCATCATGGCAAAGCATTCCATTTTCCAAAGCTCTATACTGTAAGTATAACAGGAATCCATGCCCCATTCGAGTATGGGCTGATGATTAGGATGAACTGGAAGATTCAGCGGCTTGGATATGGAAGATTTTGTACAACGCCACCTCAGCCAATAAAAAAACAGGCCAACAGCCCAAGTGAAAGCTACAGTGTCTTTCGGATGTTTTGAGTCAAACGTCTGTGGTGTTCCTGGGCAACGAGGAAATGAAAACTTGCAACAGGTTTCAATTAGCAGCAGCAAAGGCAGTTCCATAGAAGCCGTTCTTCTTTCTTTTAACCATGCTCATTGTATGGTCATTAAGAAAACGCTGTAACTGAATGGAGCATACAATGTGGAAATAACTGTTTGTTATGTAGTGCTGTTCACTTGAGAAGACTCCCCCAAAAGATCTGGATTGAACCGTCATCTATTTACACAGGAGCATTCCTGGTATGATGGGCAGAACTGGCACTATGTGATATCCTCTTCTTCTGAACAGTAATCACGACCCTTTAGAAGAAAATAGAGAGATATCTTTAAAAAATTACACTTAAACCATACAAGAAGATACCATAGGATAACAGTTCTACGATCTTTTTGATGTATAGACAGTTGATTCATACATATATATATATATACACATTTTGTTTCTTCTAAAAATAACCACTGTGAACTGGGTATGTCCGAGAACTGTAAACCCCTCTCCAGTCTTTCAGTAAATGGCAACCATCTCCTGTTGTTCAAGAAAACTGAATGGTCAGGTACCGCTTACCATGTTGATACTGAACTCCCTAATGAGGCAAGCATTAAAAAATGCTGTGTGTAACTTCTATCTGCAGCAATCAAAAACTGCAACAGTATGTTTCAACATACCTCATTTCTTTCTATTTCCAGTAATCATCAAGGAGCTTAAAGGCTATATCAGTGTGTCTTTTGATAACTCATAATACATTATAGTGCTGATGTGCACTGATTCTCCCCAAAAGGAAAGGTTTAATATCATAGAACAGTTTATAACTTGCTGGGAGGTCATTACATTATACATTCCTTATCTAGGTCCCAGCTCTTTTAAAAATTAAAAATGAAGCTTTGAAAAAATACAGCGTCCTGAAATAAATGTTTTCTACTGTGTGTTTGTGTGCATGTGTGCAGTGTGTACATTCAGACGTAATATTCTAGTATCTTATTATATGTATCCACATGTCTATATATAGTTGTATATGTTAACAACAGACAGTGTTGTAAACAAACAAATAAGACTGATAAATTAAAAACCGCTCCATAGACTGGTTTGATTTAAGGATTTTTGCTCATATTTGTGTTTTCAGCTATCACATTTAGATCTCATAATGCCAATCTATAAAAGTGGATACTTGCTATATGCCGAACTCAAACGCCATATATTACATATGTACGGCTTTTGATAAGCCAGATTGCTGCACATCAGAATGAAATCCACATATTTGCATAAATGTCTTTGGAAAGCTCTTATTTCCTACTTAATCCAATCTTAACTTCACGAACTTGATGGTCTAAAAATTATTGCAAATCTGCATGAGAGCTCCTGTAGCTTAAAGGCTAGGAGTGTATAATTACAGTACTTACATAATTGTTATCTCACAAACCCAGCCCACATTGATTATATGGTGATAATATAAGAGTTTGGATAATCTTCCAAAGCAACTCCATATGCAGAGTTATGAGAATCTGAATATAATTAACCATGGCATGACAATCTTATGTTGAAGAGGGATCACAGCAGGATCATCATTTAAACTGGTAGAAGGTAATCAGTTGAGTCTCCATATTTGCAAGATTTATGTTGGTGGATTTGTCTTTTCATGGTGGCAGTTGAGAAATTTATCATACTAACAATCTGTCTGCTGCTTGCTGCATTCACTCTGAGTGATGGTGAAGCAAATATATCTTAAGTCTCATAGAAATTGTCATCTGAGTAGGGTGGCTTGTATCTTGGTGTGATTTGTGTGTCTGCATTAAGTTACTGTAGCTTGACTTTAGGCATATGTGTATTTATGCATGCCCAGACAACATCTGGGAGTAACTGGGCAAGAACATATATTTTCACTGAATTTCACATTTTCAAAGTGTTGACACGTAACCCCCATGAATATGAAACTGCAATCTGTTGTGGAAGTTAATTTAAACCTCCAAAGAGAAATTAAGATATAAGAACACTCCACAAGCAAAGATCATGATCTGCTCTATCAGAAAACTCTTTAACATTACCTTCTAAGACAGACGCAATACCCATCATCAACAAAGTTTGCTTTGTCCAGATTAAACTGCAGTTTATATGCTTGAGTCAACCATTTCTGGTTTCATCAGATTCACTTTAAAAGCAGAAGATGAGGATAATGTTATCAACTTACTGATGACTCATTTCAAATTTTCATGACTTTGCTTGGTTGTCTATCTGCATTAAAAGGAATGGCAGTAGGGACAAAACAGCTCTACTCCACAGCGTGGTATAAGGCTTAAAGGAACAGTCCCATGATGCTGAAAACATTCACTAGATTCCTTTCCTATCAAAGGTCAACTGATTCAGAAAGATCTTAGGGTCAGTAGTCATGGTTCAAAAGACCGCCTTCTTGCCTATTCTCAGCACAGTCCATTCTTTAAGGTAACAAAACCATTTTGGTGTCAACTCCAGACTGAAATTACTGATGCATATATGGTTAAGAAACACCATATACTTATTTTCTTTAAGGATTTGAGAAATAAATAATTTCAAACCTTGTGTTTCCCAAAGAATTATACAGTCCATTATTCTTAAGTAAGAGAGCAACCACAGGCTGTCATCTAGAGAACATCATTTGGAATGGAAATCTCCAAAGTAGCAATATCCAGATCTCACAGGCTTCAGGGCCAGGATGTCAATAGGACCCAGTCTGTGTGCTTTGCTTTCTATTGTTATTATTATTGGAGTTGTTTGTGTGTGTGTGTGTATGCACAGTTAACTGCCCAGAACAATTTGCTTAACTCAGGTAGCCATATGTATTTGCTAAATCCATCCATCCATCAAGCCAGCAGCTCAAGTGGGAGGGAGAATGAGAATCTTGCCTTCTTCAGTCTGTCATTAAAGGGCTTGTGCACCTTAATAATTATAATTATTAACTTGAAATTTAGCTCAACCTCTTGCTTTACTTTTAAGCATTTTGTCAGCTTTATGATGACTCTATGTAGGCAGCAACAGACTTGAAAAAGGGAAAGAAATGAAAGAGAACATGCAAACATTGGTTAAGAAATCAGGGCTACAGCCCACGTCTTCCTGAGGAATGGCATGCAGCTCTTAAGCATAGGTCCTTTCTCAGGGTAATTGCTATGAAAAAAGAGATCATGACTGCACTTATTAATTCAATTTAAAAATCTGTATTTGAATATAAGTCGCTGCCATATAGCTTTAATATTAGTGTGCTTAAATTATACACTCTCCATGTTGCAATTTGGATTCAGCATATAAGCAAGATAAAGAAAAAAATATTTTAACCAAATTTCCAGACAGGGAGAAGAAGAAAAATATGTTTGTGTGGATAGTTTTGAAATTAGTAAAATCTTCCTTTGAAAAGGGCTGAAATTGGGAGATGGAGATGGGGGTGGGAGGGAAGAAAGAGAAGAGCTTTTGTGAAAAAAATCTCTCTCTCTAGGTTTAGGCAAAAGGGTCTATATTTTTAAAAGGCATGAATAGGAAAACAAACCTAATACTGTTGTATGCCACATGAGCAAATCATCCCAGCTAAAACTCAATACTTGTTTTAGTTTTGAAAATCAGTTAAGTTCATGCTGTGTGTTTTAATCAACTTGATGATTTTATTTTGGCCGGGTAGCATTATATTCTTTAGCACTATAACCCTAATCACCACTGCAAGATGAAAAGTTGTAATCAACAAAAAAAAAATGAAATGACGGTGACATAAGAAGGGGAGATTATTGTTATTAAAAACAAGAAAACAATGCGGTATGTGGCCAAGGGCAATTCATTTCAGGCTTCTTTCTTTTTTTGAAATAAAGACTAAGAATTGGGCCTCTTTGTCATTGAAGAAAATCACATTAGGAAAGGAACATTGTAGAATAAATTATAGATGAGTCATGAAATACGTACTTCTAAATTCTGGTCAGGCCTATGGAAAGTGATACGCACATTCTGACAATTGTTTTAGATTGAAATACAGATTCAATTAAGCTTTGCAAATCATGAAATAATTTTCAACGCTATGACTGATATGATGGAGCTTATATATTTAAACTCTTATGAGGGTAGTGAATAAATAAATACCATCTTGCATGTAATATTTCAACATCAGTTCAACTTTTAAATACTTGGGTCTGCCTGTTAACTTTCCTGCATCTTCATCATTTCTATCACAAACACAAATCTGTATTCGATGTTATGTTGCCAGTTAAGAGTATTGGGTTATCATCATGCAAATTTGAATTCAAATCCCATTCATCCATTGACTCACTAGGTAACTGGAGACGAGTCACATTCTCTCAACCTATCTTAAAGTGTTGATATGAAAATAAAATGGTAGAGAATACTATGTGTTTGCACTCTGAACTCTATAACAGATGGCTGTAAAATAGAAATTAAGTCAGCCCAAATTTGTCGAAACCATTGGTTCTTAAAATGTGATTTTCAGGTCATTGAGACTTTTTCAAGGAGTCTGCAAAGTAAAAAAAAATTACATTTCCCAGTTTTAATTTCTAATTCAGCAAATATCAATAGATATAACCCAGATAAATCAAAGCAATTTGAGATCCTCAATAATTTTTTTAAAATGTAAAGTAGTCTTGAGATCACAATGTTTGAGAATTGCTGTTCTAAATTATTAGAATTCGGAGGTCCTAATGCACCCTCTTCCACGTTCTTGAGGCACTAAATATATATTTTAAAATTATTTTTAAAAAACAGAAAATCTAGGCAATTTCTGACACAGATATTCCAAGTCCGGTTATATTTAACTAATTCTAAATTATGCTTCTTAAAATACAAATAAAGAAAGATTATGTGCATGTAAACAGAAGCAAGATTACAGCAACTATAGCCCCACAACACAATACAGACAAAGATGAATCTGAGTTTAATGCAGCATGTTCCTGTTTTTGCTTCCTCTTCTCTTTCTCATTTTTAACAATTAATGATCATCATGCTCATATTCTGGCAACATTCTGCCTGTTCTGCACCATATCCTTGTACTAGCTGCTTTATTGTTTTAAAATGATACATTCATAAACAAGCTGACACCACAGGAATACAGAAAATCTGTAAAATAAATTATTCTCTTGCATAGCAATATTATAGTTTCACAGTATGAGGTTCAGAAACCAGAAAAGCACACTGCCTTCTACTGCTCTAGCCTTTAACAATGTGATTCCTTTTTCTAATTGCCATTCAAAGGAAGCAACGGAGGCTGGCTGACCCGGTGTAGTATGGCGAAAATACTTTTTTTTGCTTTAATGATAGTAAAGGGAACCGAAAAGACATTGCAGCTTTTTTGATGGATGGTTCTCCAAGGGATTAAAGTGGTTCCCTACCACAGCAACTCTAAACTTCAGCTGGTCTTCTATTTTCATGATGGCCTTTAGAGAAATGTCGATGAATGCACATGCGAGCACATACAGTATTTAGAGCATAATATTTTGTGTTTGTGAAAAGAAATGAACAGAGCCATGAAGAGTCCACTCACATGAGTGAAAATGGTTTTGCATGCCTACCAGAGCTTAGCTCTGGAATTACAAAGAACATCATGGAAGGGAAGGGGGGGAATTCAAGTTTCCATCTCCACAAAATACCACAATAGCACTTCGACTTATACGCCGCCCCATAGTGCTTTACAGCATTCTATGGGCTGTTTACAATGTCAGCATATTACCCTCAACAATCTGGCTTCTCGTTTTATCAACCTTGGAAGGATGGAAGGCTGAGTCAACTTTGATCCCACCCAGGATCAAACTCTAGGCTGCGTGCAGAGTTAGCCTGCAATATTACATTGTAACCACAGGGTCCTGTTTTAATCTCCCACGTGACATTCTTTATAAGTGATCAATCAAGGAGGGTTGTACCTCTATCATATCTAGTTACACAAACATTTTGAGTCAAGATTAAAACCTGGAGGTTTTGAATACAAATCTGACCACAAATGCTTCTTCCCAGGATACCCCTCCATCACACGTATTATACATCACACCAGGATTTTCTTTGAAACAAAGATACAAATAGTGGCTGCTAATGCTGCCGTCTACAGCATAATTGTGTGTGAAGCTTTGGCAAAGACTTTCTTCATTACGAGCTTCAACAAATCATTGTTGCCCTAACATGTTAGCTTCCAGGAAGCCTGGGAATTGTGGTTCTAATGCAGCTAGGTGATACTGAAGAGAACTGGGTTCAAGGAATATCTCTGGCAAACTGTCTTTCACTATTCACACAAGGGAAAATACCGAAGACTTAATTTGACATTCAGCTCTGGGGTATACAAGGATCAATTTAACATTTTTGCTAAATCTAAATTGTGACTGTCCCAGGAGAAAATTGAATTTCAAACATTCTCACTATTCAATTTACATCAATTTACGTCTGAAATATTTCAATGGAATATAGGGATGGAAAATCCATATACAATCTCCATGATTAACATGGAATACAATCAATCTGGATTCTTATTAATGTAGATTGGAAGTAAGATTCATGATAATCAGGCTTGTTTCTTATTCTGTTCTTCTTAGAAGCACTCAATTTTTATTATGTGGCTTTGCCACATAGTGGAGTAGCTGGGCTTCTGTACCAAATAGTAAGCTACAAGTTGCTTTTTGGGGATCTAAATTATTCACTTTAGAAAACTGTTGCCCAGTCAAGCCAATCCCTTGCCTGTCTGCCACTTTTTCCTGAATTTTCTCCCAGGACGTATTCTTTAGCCTTGGTTGATGTCAGGATAAATTTTCAATTCTCCACAACATATTTGGGCATGCTCATTGATTAATCTTATTTAAATAAATCTTTAAGCTTGGAAAATGTTTCCTAATTCTTTACCAATTTCCTTGATTATTGTGGCTTCTATTATTTCCTTCTCAACTATTTAGCTCAGTGTTTGGTTTATATATTACTAGCAGCATCACATGAAAGTCCAGGATGGCAATATTCTGCCACAATACTGCACCCAAATTTCTTTGCTACAGAAAAGGGAAAAGTAAAGAAATCTGAAGAATTATCTATATCTGACAGTAGCCATCAGCAATAAAACAGTTAATGAACTGAGCAGTTTAAGGAGAGACAGCCTATGTGATCCTGGGGCTTTTGAAGTGCATGCTACTAGTGCCCTTGAACACTGATCTCCTTCAACACACCCTGGTTATGGAGTTTTCACATGCAAGCTCTGAATCTTATAAGCCAGTTTCTTTCCAAACGCATTTTCTTTTCAAGCCCAATGGAACACATTACTTATAAGGGTGTTAGCAAGTAGGCATGTGAGCTAGGCATTTAATATGGAATTCAGACTAGCTCTACTGTTTTAAGAATAGAACTCGAGATGTTTCATTATACTTTTATGAAAGCTAGCTCAGTGCCGTTGAACTGAGCACACAAAACACACAATTTCAGCAATGCCTGTATTCTTATAGCATGTGAGACAAAAGTCGAACAAGAAAAAAGTTCTGTTGCATCACAAGATAGTGTTGATTTATAGTAGAAGAAACCCACAGCATCTTCTGCGGTTTATTTGGGAATTAAGTGGTCCAAATATTTTAAACATACTTTGATTTCATCAGGAGCAAGATCTAAACAATCCCTCTAATATTTTCTAAAGAAACATTTCATAGAAGTTACAGAAGGCTTCTGGGGAAAAAACACCCAACCAACTATATCGGCTAAATAGGCTGTTTAAATAGCGTCCACTGACACCAGCATGACTTTTCACATTGCAAAACCTCATTATGTGGTTCTGCAAAAGCACTAGCAGTAACCAATATTAAGTTAATATTTTAACATTCCTGTCTTAAAGCTCCAAATTGTGAATCTATTCTTCAAGATAAGATCATGTAAGAAGCCCAGTTTTGTGGCTCTATCCTACACATATTATTGCTACTTAAAATTCCTAAGGAACTCCAGCTATTCTTTTCTGTTGACAGGTTTTTAGGAAAATGAAAGAATTATGGACAAAAACAACCGCTACCTTTGAACTAAAACTGAAGGGTCTGGAGGTTTTCTAAGAAAACAAACAAAACAATAAAATCAGTTACAAGTTATCCTCTACTAATCTCTTTGGGTCATCACAACTTGAAACGTAGGAGACAGGTATTCTGGCTTGTGGCAGATTAAATGGAAAAAACATGCCTCGATAAGTGAGTTCTTTTAACCCTGGGGAGGAAATAATCTTAAATGCACTAGAAGTGGTCAACATGATTATAATTGGCCAAGAAGTGAAAACAAAAGATTGGGCTCCTTTTATGATTCCTCTGCTAATAAACCTTTTCTTTGAAACAATTCTAGGAAATAGATAGCACTCTCATTTACTTTGTGGACGTAAAGGATGGTTTATATATTGTGCCAAGAAAAATCACTCCCTGCCCCCACTAGGTAAATACATACTGATATAGAGACTCCCAGCAAAGTCTACAAATTTCAGTGGCATAAGCATTTTATTGCTCAAGCAGGGGCAACTGTAATTTTATGCAACTGTTCATTTAGTGGTCGCTCAAAGTTACAACAGCACGGAAAAATTTGACATGACTGTTTTTCACAGTTACAACCTTTGCAGGTCGTGATCAAAATTCAGATGCTTGGCAACTGGTTCGTATTTATGACCGTCGCGATGTCCCAAGGTCATGTGATCCCCCCTTTTGCGACCTTCTGACAAGCAAAGTCAATGGGGAAGTCGGAGTCACTTGACAACCAGGTTGCTAACTTATCTGCAGTGATTCGCTTAACAACTGAGGCAAGAAAGGTCATAAAATGAGGCAAAGCTCACTGAACAAATGTCTCATTTAACAACAGAAACTTTGGCCTCAGTTGTCATAAATTAAGGACTACCTGTATAAGGAATTTTATTAGTGGTTATTAATTTAATATTAATCAGCTACACAGAGTTACTTAGTTGAGTTGGGGGCTACAGAAATTGAATGAATGAATGAATGAATGAATGAATGAATGAATGAATGAATTAATTAATTAATTAAGATTTCTGTGCATGCACAAAGAAAATTATAATTTGATCCTGTTACATTATAGTAACAGGGAGTGAAAGAGAAAATATTCATCCTAATGGAGAGGAAGCAACTTTTCTTATTTTCATTCCTCCTTTAATGTACTGGAAAACAGAGGAAGTTGACTGCCTTCACGATTATTTAAACATCATAATGCCAATCTGACAGTATTAGGTCTTTTAAGACTACTGAAATCAGAAACCCTACACAAAGGCCGATGTTCCACTCCCATGTAGCCAATGTCTTTCAAGATATGTTGCATCAATTATTATCTTGAACATGCTTCCTTAGTCCATTTGTATGCCATCCTCTCTAATAAAGGAGCATGTGATGCAATTGCAGATTTACCATAAAAAGAATTCTAGAATAAAGGGTTGGCAGCTTTTCTTTTTTTAAGTGAGCATTTCCAGGATTCCTCACTTCTGGGCTAGATGAAAACCTTTCGTTTTCCCACATCAATTTTCCTGTATCATTTTTAAGCCCTCATATTCTTCTTTCTCCAGGGCAGGTTCTGTAGAACTAATGCAGTTTGTCCAGGGACAGCCAAATTCTTCCCATCGGCTATTATTTTTGTGTTGTCTAGACAAGATAAGCAATTGGTGCTTGGGGAATCACTATCATTACAAAAACCTTTCATGTATTACAGTTCAAATTTATAGTTACAGTATGCATGAAATAAAAAGCAGTGTATCCAGATGTTTCATGTAACTAATGTGTTTATTAATAGTACAAGCATCTGCAATGACGTTGTTTGGGTTAATAGAAATATCTACTGAAATCTGTGACAAATTATTCAGTGTTGACATAAATCTGGAGTAACTGCTTTTAACTGCACCCATTTTATTCCTTCATTAGAAGACTTTGTATTGAATTTTGCCACTATTTTTTCTAAAGCTGGGAGGAAAAAAATCCTGAAATTTGTCTTCATTAACCTCAGCCTGGATAAACCTCAATTGAAAAGTTAAACTATATGCTAAAATATGCTTCATCTAAAAAGAGACTTCTGTTCCTAAACACCTGCAGTTTTGTTAGAGGAAGGAACATGCAGAAACCTACATTTAAATTCAAATAGCTGAACTATGGTTTATTCATATGGATGAATATATACTCACTACGTTAATGGAGAAATACTGTATATATCATCTATAAAGCGTGCTTCCTGAACTTTCTTGAGCAACCAAGTTTCCCATCTCCCCGTAGTGCATTAACCTGATATTTCATTTCAGTTTTGAGGATAAAAGTTAATTTATATTTGCTGATGTCAGAGAATAATTTTCAGTAGTAGTTTTGTTACCTAGGCTGAGATTAATACTTCTATCAAGGACGAAGGTAAAATGGTCTCTGATTTTTAAAAAAAATCTTTGTTTCAATTAATGACCACATCAAAAGAAAAAGAGGGACAAAATTGCATTTGTGGAGCCATCTGTCAGGTATAAGACGAACTATCATAGCTACCAAAAGAAGCTTCTATATGACATTACAACAAGGCAGGACAAATAATAATTCTTATATTCCTGTAAAAACTCTTGGATCAGACTAGCTTACTGTTTTGGAGATTTCAAGGTTTTTCAAACTTTTTCAGAGTGTAGAATCTGCTTTAAATGTCTATGGAGATTCTCAGTCATCAAGGTCATGGTTGTCCTCAAATTCGTTTTTCAAAAGGCAACTGGACTTTGTTTTTCCCCTGAAGATTTTTCGCTTTTCATCCAGCCCTAAGCTGAAGAAGCTTCTTGGATAAGAAGCAACATATCTTCAAGGAAAAAACAAAGTCCAATTACCTTTTGATAAACCACTTTGGGGACAAAAAAAAATATCTGTAACATCTGATCAAGAGGGTGGAGCTTCTAAATGGCATTTTAGAAGCCCTTGTAGAAAAAGAGCAGAGTGTGGATGTGTGAGAGTTAAACAAATAATCAGCCTAGAGTCATTATGTTCTCACAAATGATCTAAATCCAACTTTAATTCTGTTGACTCTTCTCTAGCACCAACTTAAGAGAAGAACTTTGGTTGAACAGACTGCAAAGAGGTGTTTTTTTTCCCTTAGTCCTTAGGAATCCATTTAACTCCTTGTGTAACCCAGTCTGAAAAGCCTCATTCATGACACTTAAGAAATTTATTTGTACTCACTTACTTACTGTCGTAGCTTTGGGAGCCTATAGTGAAAATGAGCACTATCCTCAAAGGAAGCTTTCTTAAGGTTAAGGTTTAATATTCTACTAAAACTGATCGGTAAGTGAAAGTATAATAGGCTAGTATTAGGCATGTATAACAAAATGGAAACTTGTTAGGTTAGTGAGAAATCCCAAATGAATTCTCACCTTTTAACAGAATCCGTAGTTACAATTGTACAATTTAGATATTTCGGTGTCACTTTGCATTTCAGGATGATATACAAGCAACTGTATTATAGTTCAAGTACAACAATGTATTAACTATTTTCTCCATTCCTCTTACCTTTTCAATTTTTTCATCCAGCATTCGGAAGAATTCTTGTTGGCTTTCAGAAATGTGCATGCTGAAAACAGAAAGAATCATTTCAAAGGGATTTTCAAGTGATGTAGTTTAGTGGGATAGTGTGTCTACTTATTTCAATCTCTAATCTGTCACTTTCAGAAGAAGACAACACACCAACTCTGACTGAGCAATATTTTTGTATCAAAGCTAACAAAAGACTGGGAAGAGGGAAATTTATTTTAGTGGGGATGCTTTTGCATAGTTCAGCACATGCAAAAAGGTCTAATGGGCAGGTTTGGAAACAGATTGTGCATCTCACATACGTGACAACAGTGGGATTGACTCCCAGTGGAAAAGTGCCCAATATTTGAATTATAGGAGACCAGAGGAAGTTTAGTACCTTGACCTGCTTTTTAGAAAACAATCAGGAGAATCATTGTTTCAATGAATCAAGAGCTGAGAACTATGGATTTAATTAAGGACAGCCTCTCCTGATTCAGAATAATGTAGTTATTATAAAGGTCTGTGTTGAAAACAAAGATTTCACAAAGTAAGACAGAACCAACTGCATGCATGGGAGAGCAAAGTTGGCACAATTTAGTTTTACCCTCAAATGTCCTTTCATGGAGTTAGACATAGCACAATAACTCTTTACATTAAATTCATCAGTAGCCTCTAATTTATACTCTAAGATATACTGGCATTTCCAGACCAGGATTTTTTTACCACCACCCACAGTTCTCTCTATGCACAAGTCAAATAATCGACTTCCACTAACAACCCAGTGCTAAGAGCCCAAATTGGGGAGACTTCATTTCACAAAAGTAGAAAGAGCCGAAAATATAGTATTGGTGGTCTGTAAAGAACTGTCTTATTATGGTGCATTTGAAAGGTTCCGGACACAAGACATCATAAAACTGTACAGAATAAGGTCAGATAATTTTACTGTACAAAGGCAGAATCCACAGGAGACTCCCAGGCTGTGTTTTGAACATTCCATGAATACATTCGTTGCTGAATTACAGAAACTTTTAGATGTGTGTTGTTTTTAAATAGTCTGGCAGTTTGGGTTCTGGGAAAAATGAATTCTAGATCAAAATATTCAAATATAGATTTCAGAGGACTACTCAGAAAGTAGAAGTGACCTACTTGAAGTTTGCTTGTGTTTTGTTTGTTTTTCTTGCTTGTATTATTTCTTATTACTCAGTGGCTTTCATTTTGATTACAATTCTATTGGCAGCCATGAAATGAAATTTCTAATGGAAATACAAGCAATGCAGAATAAAACTATGGCAATTTTGGTCTTGGCAATTCTTGATCTACAGAACCCAATTCCCATATATAATACTGAAGTGATACAAATAGTCTTGATATAGCCCATTTCCAAAAGGCATCTTCTGTTGATGTACAAGCTTTTAGAGTGGGATTGTGTACTGTGAAACAGAAAATGGGGAAAACAAGTTTTTTTAAACCAGGTAACAACATGTCAAATACGCTGTAATCAAGCTTTCTTTTTTTAAAGGAAATTACATATTAAAAAAAATAAGAGAAACAACTAAATCCTACATGTGATGCCAAGGTCAAACTTGCTTGACTATTTTTACTTATTCTTTTTTTAAAAAACCCCAAAGTTCTCAAAAGTAATAAATGCACATTTCAGAATTGTATATTGTGGCATGGCAGAACACATTTCAAAAGCAAAAGATAAGACTTCATCTTCGAGATTATCCAGGAAGAAAGATGGTTGATTACAGAAGTTAAACCAATTTGAGTTTCCTTCTCACAATTTAATGCATATCAATCATAATCTCTGTGGAGAATAGTTAGTGAAAAGGAGTCCATGAGCCAGCAACACAAAGAGTGGAACACAGAAAGAGTCATCGGGAGCAGGAAAATGAAACACTGAGGAAGATGCAAGCGCACCAATGATCAAAAAGAGGAAAGGATGCTCAATGCCCCTTTAAACATTAAAGGGATCAAGTAGAGCTCTATCTCTCACCAAAAATCTCAAAAACTTTCTGAATATTTTGAGTAATATAGAGAGATCATAATGAAGCATTGTGAATGAGGCTGACATCCAGCAGCTTTTCTCTGTCATCTCTACAGTATCTCTGCCATTTGCTTTCCAGTTTTCTCCAAGAGGGATCAATGCAGAAAAGTTTATCAGTATTTTGAATTAATACTTAAATTATCATTTCCAAGAAGTAGACATGTTTTAGCAACATAATAACTTAGATAACCAATTCAGGCATGCAGACGCGTGTCACAACTTCTCCCCTTGTTTGTCTGATAAAGGCACATGCAGAGTAATGGAGAAATGATTGCACTGTGCCATTTACAAAAGGTGATGTGGCAATTTCACAGCAGCTGATGCCCTGTTTGACATGCCAAGTATGAGAGATGCAGTCAGAATGCTGATGAGACAGCTTGCTCATCCTCCATTGTCATTCGAGGCAACATCAACTGAGCTTTTGAAATTCAAAACTGCTGCTGAGCTCAGTCTAGATGTCAATCTCGATCAAGACTTCTACACAAAGCAAAGGCTTTGATTTAGGAAGATTAATTATGTAATCACTAACAAGGGCTGTGTCTGAAAAAATTAAGCAATAAATTTATGATGCTAAATATTTACTCAATGCTCATAATATTTTCACCATTATTCTATTTTGTAACAAAGAGAAAGAAAGAAAGAAAGAAAGAAAGAAAGAAAGAAAGAAAGAAAGAAAGAAAGAAAGAAAGAAAGAAAG
>JANHFO010007886.1:252439-264799 GCA_032468095.1 Pareas carinatus | reverse complement strand
CAGAATTCCTCAGCCAGCTGGCTGAGGAATTCTGGAGTTGAAGTCCACAAGCCTTAAAGGGACCAAGGTTGGAGACCTCTGCTCTAATTCATAAATTCTTTGGAAGAGCTGTCTTTGCTTCAAGTACCAAAGGATGACTGAACTGACTCCCGAAAACTTACTACTCACTTACGAGTGAATAGTATTAACAAAAAAGAACTATAATTGGAGTTGCCCGGAGTTGTTTTTTTGCAAAATGGTGGCCGTAGATCGGATCAAATAAGTACAAATTTTGAAAATACAAAAACACATATCTGAATAATTTTTGATCTGGGAATTTCAAGAATTATTTCTTGAAGCAAAAAAATGGTAAAAGGGATGAATGATAGGGTGCATCCTATTCAGTATTCTGTGCCAGTTCAAAAAGTTGGGTGATTGCAAACAAATCTAAGTGCTTGATTGCAAAGAAAAACATTGAGAGAATGGATGTAACAGAGACCTAATGGAATAGAGCGAATCGGCGAGATATGTTCATTCCTGAATACAAGCTTTGTAGAATGGACAAGAATTGGCACAATGGGAAAGTGGTTGCTCCTTGAGGATATGAACTGTAAAATACAAAAAACCACTAGAAAACCAGGTTCCTCTATAGAATCATCATGGGTAACAACACCTGGCCATAAAATTAAAATAGATTTAAGAATATACTATCACTTATCTCATCAAAAGAGATTGGGACTGATCATGAGAAAGTGGATACCTACAGAAGCCTTGTGATAATAAAGCAATTATCGCTGTACAGACTAAGTAAGCTGAAACTACCAGATCTCCTCCCCATGCTTTAATATCAAAATAACTGACATATTTTCCTCATGCATTAATAACAAAGTGAGCTGGCTGTGTGACCTTGGGCCAGTCATTCTCTCTCTGCCCAACTCACCTCACAGGATTGTAGTTGTGGGAAAAATAGGGAGAAGAAGAGTTAGGTGGATTTGTCATCTTGAGTTATTTATAAAAATAATAAAGATGGAATGTAAACAAACAAACAAACAGAGGCTGAATTACAATATATTTTCATAAGGTAGATAAAGATCAAATAAATCCAGAAAGAGGCCAGTACTGCTCTTTAGCACTGCTGAGGAAATTATAAAAGTTAAGGAGGCTTCCTTCAGAAAATGAAAGGTTGTTCCAATTAGGAATAGAAAAAAGAAACAGAAACTGGCAGAAAATGTGCAAAGTAAATGTAATACAAAAAAGTATTTGAAGAGAGTTTTAAGAGAAATAATAAGAGCTTGTTTAAAAATATTTGAAACAAAAAATCAACCAGAGAAGTGGTTGGGCTGACAGATGACAAGAAATGAAAGAGATATTGAAGAAGGATTATGAAAGTGATAGAGAAACTGAATGAATTACAGGTAGTTCTCAACTTATGACCACAATTAAGCCCCAAATTTATGCTGTTAAGTGAGAAATTTATTAAATGAGTTTTGTTCCATTTTTAGACTTTCCTTGTCATATTTGTTAAGCAAATCACTGCAGTTGTTATATTAGTAACACGGTTGTTAAGTGAACCTGCTTTCCCCATTGACTTTGATTGTCAGAAGGTTGCAAAAAGGGGATCTGGGTCACTGCAACCGTCATAAATAGGAATTAATTGTCAAGCATCCAAACGTAAATCATGTGACCATGGGGATACTGCAACAGTTGTGTGAAAAATAGTCATGTCCCCTTTTTCAGTGCCATTGAAACTTCGAACGGTCACTAAGTGAACTGTTATAAGTCAAGGACTAACTATTTCCATCTGTCAAGATATAAGGCAAATATCTGAGACTGCATTAGTTTTTTTATGGAGAAAATAAAAAAACTAAACCTAGTTAAGGTAATAGGATATTCTTGAAACACAATCAGAAAATAAATCACTGAGTCCTCATAGCATCCACCTACAATTTCTTAAAGAATTCAAATGTGAAATTGTTAGTTTTCTAACAAACCTATACATCAAAATGGACTCAGTACCAGAATTGTGCAAAATAACTTATGCAACACTAATTTTAGAAAATAAAAAGTCAGTCCAGGAAATTACAGATCAGTAAACTTAACATGTATCCAGGAAAACGTGGTAAAACTATAATCAAAGAAGAATGAACCTAAGCACAGAAAATTCTGCAAAGTTAAGTTCTGCTTCACTAAACTTCTAAAGTTTTTGAGGGAGCGGATGAAGGTTACACTGTATAGTGGGAGTTTCAAAATGCCTTTGATAAAGTTTCTCATCAAAGTAAAATCAGGTGTTACAAGATAAGAGTACCCATCCTTTTAAGGATTGCTAATGGATTAAAAAAAAAACCAGAAAGCTAACAAATATTTTTCTTAAAGGAAGACAGTAAAAAGTACATAGCCTCAAGGATCTGGGTTGTGATTGCTGCTTTGTTCATAAATATCTTGATTAAGACGTAAACAATGAGCCGGCTAAGTTTGCAGGCTAGGTTTGCAGATGAGCTGGCTAAGTCTGCAAAACTGTCTGTAGCTATCCAGGAAAAACATCTTGGAGACGCGAAGCAGCAGTTAAAGGCAAACTCCATGCAAAGAATCATCAGGAAAGACTTGAAAATAAAAGTAATTCTCTCATACAATTCCAATGTGTCTAATGTAGTTGTGATTGCCACATTTGAAAAATGTTATAGCAGCAACGGGATACACATACATACATAGAAGAGGGCAACCAAAATGGGAATGGAGGCCATATGCTCATGTCTTTCACACAGAGAATGAAGGTCCAACTCACGATGGAAACTGAGAAATCTTGGTTGATTGAAATGATAGAAATACCTGTTATAAAATGCTTTATCAGTGTTTTAGGAAAAAAGTAAGTATTGCTCATAAGGAGAAGAAGGCAGAGAAGGCTGCAAAGGGAGCTACAAGCCATGTTTCAGGTACAACAGAAAGCTGACAATATGATGCATACTATCCTGCAAGGGTTTGTATTTCCCTTCCGAGCAAAGTCTTCAAGGGATTTTCATTTGGCTCCATAAGACACTCTAGTGCTGTGTTTATTAACCTTAGCAATTCTTAAGATATGCGGACCTCAACTTGCAGAATTCTCCAGTCAGCATGGTTTCCATTTGGCTGTGTAAGACACCCTAGGGGAAGGCAAGTCAACTGAGGCAGCAGCACCAAATTCTCCAGGCAATACAGGAATGTAGCTCTGAGTGGAACGTCTCTTCATGATGGATGTAGAGCAAGTCTGTTGTGTTTGGAAAACAATGATATTCTCTGAGAGGAAAACATATTAGATATATTAGAGGAACAATTCAGTTACTAAAACACCAATTGTGTGATGTAGTTGAGACAATTCCTGCTAATCTTCAAAATGATTCTAGAGAAACTAGCAGAAAAGAACAAGTTTTAAAGAGGCAGTGGGATGGGAGCCTTGGGGTGCAGGATGCAATTCATGCACTTCGAAAGTTCTCAGAGGTAGACGTTCGGAATGGTGGTAGAAAGGAGCAACTGGTTGCTGTAGAGAAAAAAGTAGCCTCATTTGCACATTGTTGTATACAACTTTTGAGCTTTTGATACTTGTATTGATACTTGTATTCTAGCTGTGGCCTCCAATGTCAGTTTAGGTGAGCAGAGCCAAGAGAAGCCAGGAAGAGTGACACAGGACACCACACTTGAGTAGATATAAGAAGTCTGAGCAGTCTCTGTGAGAAGCTAGGTATAAATCTTGCTTAGTGAATATTGCTGCTCCTACCTGAAAGACATAATTATCTACCTGTATCCTTGAGTAAATTAGACAGAAATGGGATCATATTTTCTCATTAAAATGATGACATTCTGCCACAGATCCGTGACAATCCTAGGACATTTAGCTTGCAAAGATCACAAATTAATCACCAATTATTCATTTAAAGAATGAAAAAGAATAGAGTTACGAATTAAAGGGATAAAATGAAACAACTTTTTTAAAATTTTAAGATGATCAAGTGCTAACAGATGAATGGGTTGATGTCATAGTTGAAAAAGATCTCAGGAGAGCTATGCTATAATCTTTCCTTATGTGTTCTGATTTACTGCATCATTATATTCTTATCTTTGTAAAGATCTGCTTTAATTCATGTAGAGGTAGTCCTCATTTAGCAACCACTGCAAAGGTCAGGTTGGATATTAAGCAAAAGAGTTGCAAGTAAAATCACTGTGCTTATGATCTTACTTCAGCTTTGCTTTGTTTTTCAAATCTTCAAAGGTCTTAAATACTAGGATCAATCATAAAATTACTTTTCATCACCATAACTGTGTTTGTGTACAAGGCAGTTGCTAAATGAGAACTACCTGTAGAAAAGCATGGTGCTATCAATGATGCAACACCTGCAGTAAAGGTAGCAGAGAGCAGACAATGTTACCACATATCCAAGCTAGCAGTAAATTCTAGATGAGATTGTGGAGTTAATTTGCTATATCAAATCCTGATAATCCAATGGAATTTTAAGAAAGCATATAATTCACTGAGCACACCTTCTTGGGACTATTTGCAGTTTTTACACTTCAAATAAAATACATGGATCCAGGAGGAGTAAGAATTAATTGAAGTGCTATTTCATTCTCAAATATCTCCAAAGTATTTTCATTTCAAAAAGTCTATTTAAACCAACCCTTTAACAAATATAAATTGGTAGACATACTGTAAATGTCCATTAGTAAAATGGCTGACTTGATTTAAAACAAGCATTCTTCCAAATCCTAATAGTGCTGATTCTGATTAACTTAATTAGATTGGTCAAGATCAGCAAAATGCTGCCACTTATTTTTTTCCCATATTAATTAAAATGATATAATTTTTAACAAACATGTTGTCTGGGTGTACAGCTGTTTCATATTTTTGATTTCCACATTCCTTCCCTTAGAAATTATTTGTATTGTACATATCCAATTAACACTATTACATTTGCAATGCGAATATATGTAATCAAAATACATAGTTCGTATCTTTTTCTATTTCTTATATTGCATTTTTCCAAATATCTTTTAGCTTTCTAATTTACATTTTCTATATTTTCTCTTTCTTCAATATCAATATTTTACTAATTTATTTTTTCCTGTTCTTCATATAATAAATTTCAACAATTAAAAACTACTCATAAAAAAGAATTTTCATTTTCTATCATTTACACAAAATAATATTATCATATATTTTCATAGCTTAAATTAACCTTTTTGCCATTAGTTTATATATATATAAATTCTATATCATTTTTGTTTTTCTTTTACTTTTAAGCTCTATATCATTCTCCTTTTCTATCTCTTTACTCAAAGTTATTCTCTATCATTCACAAAATAAATGTCTAAAGTTGCTTATCCTTATATGTTCATACATTTAATTTGAATCTTATATACACATTTTTTTCCTCTCTTGAAATGTGAATACTGATGTTGGAGCAAAACGCTGTCACTTAGCTGGATGGGTACTGCTATCTGACTGTGAATCCCATAAGTAAGTCAACATTTTCAGCTATTCATCTTATTCCGAATTAAACCGGTCTTCCTAGCTGAAACCTGCTTTGGAGCTCTTACTTGGAATCTGCCACTAAAGCAATTCCTTCAAATCTAGTGTAGTGGTTCAAGGAATCATTCGGCTTGAATGGAGCAGCACCCGTTTTCCAACCATTTCCATCCAACCACATTTCTTCAGATTAGGGAGAAGTTCATAATGAACAACTTCACACAGGAACATGTTCCAATGCCATGACATCTACAGTACTCATATTACTTTTTAACTTCAAGGGCTTAGCAAAATGATGACACAACTTCAGTAATACTCCTGAATTTATTCTTCCCCAATTTGATTTCCTCCGAATATATTGGACTGCAATCTGGATCATGTATCTGCCAAGATAATCCTAAATGATGCTGATTGGGGCTTGAAGTTGATGCTTGGCAGAGGAGTAAAATAAATATTGAATAAATAATAAGTATGCCCTGGAGGAGAACTGTGTATTATTTATTTGCTGGCAGGTAAACATGCTCTGGGCAAACAAATAATTTGTTACCTGTATACCTAGTGCAGTTGAATTCGCTAAACTAATGTTTATTGAAATCAAGGCTTGTTTACATACGACATTATTTGATATTTTGCCAATAAATGCTCTAACAAAGCAAAATTACTAAATATTATATCAATTACTCAGTGCTAAACACGCAAAAGGGCTTTATTAACATTATTTGCAAGACCACTGTAATTTCTAAACCCTAACACTAGTTTTAGAAGTGATAGTATATGTATACATACATCCCATTGTTCAATATTGGGTTGCTATTCTCTTCTCTTTTCCCTATCAATTGATATTCATGAAATGCTAATATGTGGATAAACCTGCCTATTCAACCTTAACCCTAACCCTGCCTCATCTTAACAGTTTCACTATATAAGGAATGAAAGAGAGGAGCATCTTTATATAAGCTTCATTAAATGTATCAACAATATCTTTCCCATCAAAGCTCATGCATATTTTTAGACAAAACTCATTCAACTTCCTAATTTCTTTTAAAGAATCAGTGCCAGTGTCTGAAAAAGTTTATTATTCTTGCCTATTTCTAAGAAAATATGGCATTTGTGATGAAGTTAAAATGTCCCTAAAGGTAATCAGAGAGAAATAACTTCATTACATAAGATTCTGAAATAGTGAAATACCACATACTATGTAAAGTTTTCTAATAAAACTTGTTTTTATAAAGCATTCCTCAATAATTCATCATAATACAAGCTCCAGCTTGTAGAAAACAAAGGTACTAATGTTTTTTCTAGAAATGTCTGAAAATAGCCTAATTGGTCAAAAACTCTAAACAAACACTTCAAATTACAATTGTCTCTACTTTAAAAGGACTTTTCAGCTTCTCGACTTTGTCTATAGAGCTCTTCAATTGACACAGCTGTTCATTTTGCCTCCTTCATTTTAACCTTGCAAAAGTTTTTTAAAATGTGAAAAAAGGAACCCAATTTTCTGTTAATTGTATTCATCAATTGATGAACTAATTTCATTTAAGAAGTACAATCACGAGGGATGAAAATGTGTTAAGACTGATGACCCTTCTTCCCCCTCAAAAAAGATTCACCTTTGACATTTATGTATGAAGGTAGAGAAGTGGTCAAACTACATAATCTTGAAATAAATAAATATAAATCCATTTCAAGCAACCTGGTCTGTACTTAAGTAACTACTGCCAACAGCATTGCTTTTACACACAAAATCCATACCTCACTAGCCATTTTATATACTTTGAGTAAATAATGCAATAATTTTTGCTTTTTTCCAACTTATTATATAAAACCCTTTAATTTAAAATTTCACCAAAGAAACTCATATTATGATAGAGCCCTCTGTTTCCCAGTCTTTTGGTTGCCATTTCCACTAGACTCCTGTAAATACTTTGAAGAATTGACCAGCTCTGCAGCCATTCACAGACTTGTAATATATACATGCTTCTGACATTGATAAGAACATTAGTTTCTTTCTTCTTCTTCTAAGAAAAACAGGTATACAGAGAAGTGACAATCATGTAGACAGAGAAAGAACAGCTTCTTGGCTGATTCATTTTCTCGCTTGTTAGCAATGTAGATTGAATTTACTTCAGCCCCTCACATTTCTCTCTATTGTTGAGAGGAAAACAAATTTGCAAACCTTTAAATTACCCCTCCCCGAATATATACTAGCACACTGTGCCAGAAGGACAAAATGATCCAGTTGGCCAAGAATAACAACAGGGGAAGGGAGACTCCACTTTTCAAACTCTATTAAGTAAACAGTAATGTTATTCAGAGAAAACCAGAGACAGATGTAAGATAATTTGTTCCAATCTTATTTAGTGTTTAGATAATACATGCTAAGATCTTGCAGCTACTGCTGTAAACTAATAAACATACAACACTTATATTTAGGTTTGAACTCTGGATGTTTTTTCCTCTCTTACCTGTGCATAGAGCAAAAACTTTATCAATAAAATTATATCAATAAAGTGCTGCTCAAAAGTTTGTGAACTCTTTGGAATTTCCTAAATTTCTTCATAAATGATTTTGTTTCAATGGGATGTTAATCAGGGGTGAATGTGTGAGGTTCTGCTTCATTTAACGCAGTGGTCCCTAACCTTTCCGGCTTGGTGGCCTCACCTGGGGAGGGAGGAAGGGGGAATTATTCTGTGTGAGTAGCAGGTCCATGCGCATGAGTGCATTTGGGCAAGTGGAGTTTCATGCATGAACGCAAGCACTACCTGCCACTTGCACAATTGGAACTTTGCACATTTCCATATGCTCACCCGCCACTTGTGCGGCCCGGTTCCAAATGGGTCATGGCATGGTAGTAGGCCATGGACCAGAGGTTGGGGATCCCTGATTTAAAGAACAGAATCTTAGACATTCACCATCAAAGTCTGATCTTCACAACACAGGTATGTGGAAGAGGGTCATGGTTTGAGTAAATGAGATTTCTGAAGATTCTCTTAAAAACAGTCCTTCGTATTCACCAGGCTGAAAAAGGTTACAAAATTCTTTCCAAGAAGTCTGGACTCCATTATTCCACTGTCAAGCAGATTGTGTATAAATGAAGGCAATTCAACATCATTGTTACCCTCCCCAGGAGTGGTTGACCAACCAAGATCACACCAATAGCAAAGCATTTAACACTCTCGGAAGTCTCAAAGCAACCCAAGGTAATGTATAAGGAACTAAATGTCTCTCTTACATTGGCAAATGTCAGTGTTCATGTAACCACCATCAGGAGAACATTGAACCTCAATGTTATGCATGGAGGGGTTGCAAGAAAAAAGCCAGTACTCTCCAAAAGAAACACTGTTCTCTATCTACAGTTTGCAAAAGACCACAAGATACTCCAGAAGATTATCGAAAAAATATTCTGTCAATGGATGAAGCCAAAATGGAACTTTGGGCCTTGAATGAAAAGTGTTATGTTTGGCAAAAGGCAAAAACTGCACTACAGCATAAAAACCTTATTCCTTCTATAAACCTAAACCCAAAACACACAAGTCATACAGGTAAACAATGGTTAAAGCTGAAGGCAATGATTTGGAATGGCCAAGTTAAAATCCTGACCTTAATCCTAGAGAAATATAGTGGAAGCATCTAAAATAGGCTGTTTGTGAGATGAAGCCCACCAACATCCTCCTGTTCTGCAAGGAGTGGGTTCAATTTTATCCAAGCCAATATGCAGGACCAATCAACAGTTGTCAGAGATGCTTAGCTGCAGTTACTGCTGTCCTAGTTGTTGAAAGCAAAGGTTCACATATTTTTGTCACATACATGTAGCTTTGAATAACTGTTCTCAATACATCAACAAAAATGTTTTTGTTTAAATGAGCTCCCCTTGTCCAGTTTTAGATCTTATGTGGAAACTTTTAAGCATCATTGCTGATGATACAAACTGTATCTTTTTACAGAAATAGACTAGCAAAACAGAGTATCTCTCCAGCTAATCTAAAGGTTACCAATGTCTTTTTTTCTTGGAATGCAATATACAGCATATTTTTAACCCCTTTCCTTGATTTTCGTTCTCTCCTAGATTTACAGCTGCCCTTCTTATGAGGAGGGTGTAATTAGCCTTTTATTCACATTATAGCAGAAAAAAATATGTTTTCATCAAAACACTAAGTTCAGGCACTGGCCTTGAGAGGCCTCAGATAATCCCATTCCACTCATCCAGATGTTCCCTCTCATTTCAAAGGTCTGTAAATAAAGTCCATGACAACTGATTACAATCTCTTTTCAGAAGCAGTAAACATCTGTGTGCTATATACTGGACACAAACAAGGACAGATTATCTTCTTTATGCCCAATTTATAAATTCCCAGAGGCATTTCATTTGGCTGATGGCTGTTGAGAAAGAACATTGTACTAGATAGATTCAGTGGGCATCAGACTGATCCAAGAAGGTATTATCATACATAATCCTGTATGCATTAGCTGTGCCAAGTGAATTCCGTTCTTAGTGGTATTATTTAACCCGGAGTGGAGAGCTTTATTGAGAACAGTCTAGACAGACTACCCACCCTCCTCAAAAGACTTTCAAGGCAAGCTGAGTAGAATTTTAATGTATAAAACTAAGTGACATAGATCTATTTAATCTAAGAAGCTGCACATATATTACTAGTCTACAGAAACTATTAACCAGACTTCCCTTCCAAATATTGTGTGAATGACTAAATCAGACATAATTGGACAGGGAGGGGCAGGAAATCTGATCATGGCTCATGTTATTAATCAATCAAAGAGACACAGCATTTGAAGGAGTAGCACTGATTAATGAATACCTCAAATGGGCAGGGATACATGGGGCAAATTCTTTCATATATTGTTCACCTTATATAACATGTGCTCTGTATCTTTTCTTGGGAGGGATAATTTTAAGGTTAGCTCAAATCTAATTCCTAGGTCTTATCTATATATATAAACGTGAAAAACTGACTGACTTACTCATCACTAGATCTCGAAAACTATACAAGCTACAAACCTGAAATTGGATACATAGGTTCGTCTTAACACCTAGGCGCTCACTAAGAAAGTATTTTTCAAAATATTAATTTTTAAGTGAGTTATTTTAAATTTTTAATTGTGAATAGGTAGAGGGTTCTGATTGGACAAAATATCTGACATCGTTTGTTACTTTTCTCCTGATTGGAGAGTTTTCGCAGCCTGTTGCTGGCCCAAAAATTACAAAATGGGGATTGGGGGGAAAATCCGGTCGAAGCCTCCTTTGAGAGCAGGGCAAGTGAGTGCAGGGCTGGATAGGAGCAGCAGGTCCAAAAATTATAAAATGGGGATTGGGGAGGAAATCCGGCCGAGGCTTTCTTTGCAACACCTGTACACGGCCAAGGCCTCCTTTGCAACGCTATGCAGGCCTGGTAAGGTGCCTCCACTTCTTTTATCTCTCATTGTCTTTGTTTCTCTCTGTTGTTTTCACTCTCTCATTCCCTCTGTGTGTGTGTGTGTGTGTTTGTGTGTCCTTCTGTCTTTCTCTCTCTCTGTGTCTGTGTGTGTGTCTCTCTCATTCTGTGTGTGTGTGTGTCTGTTTGTCTCATTCTCTCTCCCTCACTCCATCTCCCTCTGATTATCTATGTCTTGCTCTCTCTTTCTCTTCCTTTCTCTGGCTCTCTGTGTGTTGCTGTCTCTCATTCTCTCTCATTCTCTCCCTCTCTTTCTCTCTGTCTCTCTCTCTCTCTCTCAAAAGAAGGAACAAATAGCACACTAAAATGTGATATGATTTTTTATGATTTTGTTATAATTAAATAAGCTTTTGAAATTTTGTTATATTAAATAGGTGCCTTTTATATTAATAAAATGGAAGTTTTCTGATCATTATTTTACAAATTTATGTATCTTTTAAAAAAATTCATATTGGTGGACCTCGAGATTTCAAATTGTGAATTTGGTGGTCCTCGAGGTCGAAAAGGTTGGTGACCACTGCTCCACACAGTGCCTAGGGAGGCTTTAACCCTGCACTCTAAGCTCACAAGCTCCTCCTCTTCCTCTCGGGCATCTTCGTCCCTTCCGGCCTACATGGGGCCTTCCGGATTAGGTGAGTGTCAACCTGGCAGTGATTCCCCGGGCGAAGGGTTGTTCCTCAGGGATGGCAGCTGGATTTACCAATTTATTTTCCTTTTTTAAGAAGCCCCAAATGGAGTTCTTTCTATGAAAGCAGTTAGGAAACGGCCGTCGTGGGTTGCCTCAATTGGGATCTACTTTAGCCGTTTTCGCTTAACAGCTCGACTGACCTTCATGCCTTCAGTATAACCCAATTTCTCCATCTTTAAAGAGTGTGGATATGTAAGATGTCTAAGAGCTAAAGTCCACATATCAAAAAATTGTCACATTGTGTTGTTTAGGCCTTTCCCAGGCAAGCTTAAGGCTTGCACCACAGATCTTCTGCAGAGTGAATAGGTTTTGACACCCAGATAGTTAATGCTTGAAGATTTGGCAAAAATAAGTCTATTGGTAATGCCCATTAAGTATTAGATAGGGAAAAATAAATAGAAAGGTAGATTCTAAAAGAAATCATAGGATAATAAAGAATGTATATGTTTAGATATCCTATTGGAGGTAAGGAGAGAAAGTGATGAGCTCAGATTATTGCATTTCTTTTCTGCAAATTTAAAGTCATACTGTAGTTTACCAAGAATACTGTCTTACTATAACAATTGAAAATGACAGACTTCCACCTCTGCAGAAATTCTAAAAATGTTTTCACAGAGCTTTTTTTTATAACAAAATGTATATAATCTTGTTGTGTATCATTAATTTAATTTAATTTAATTTAATAATTTAATTTATATACCGCCCTTTTCCATGCAACGGACTCAGGGCGGTTCACAGCCAACAATAAAAAT
>JANHFO010007886.1:218524-236877 GCA_032468095.1 Pareas carinatus | reverse complement strand
AATAAACGAATAAACGAATAAACGAATAAACGAATAAACGAATAAACGAATAAACGAATAAACGAATAAACGAATAAGCAAATAAGCTAATAAACAAATCATCGCTAGCAGTGAGATTCAGGTTTATAAATGAACTTGCCCCACTTGTAATATGCCATCTCAAAGAGCCAATTTCTAAACCCAAGAATGGCACACAGTCCTGGAAAATAATATGGCCACCACAATGTCCACTTTAGTGTCAGGTAAATATATCCTGCCTGTTAAAAATTTTACCTTTAACACTACTATCATCACACATTTTAAGTTAGTTCATCATCCCATTTATTCATTTCTGTCTCAGTTTTTGAGTAAGATCTTTAACATTCTTATTTCCCTTGCACATTGTATGATTCAAAACTTTCCTGTATCTGATTTCCATAGGTTCCACACTTCCAATGCATGTTGGATCATTGCTGGAAACAGCATGGCATTGGATCATAGATCCTTTTCATGATGTTTGCTATTTGAGAATTTTTTATGTGATTAAAGTTGAGCAATTTGCGCTATTTCTTGGCTAATTTGGTATATGATTTCTTGACAAGATATAAGCATTTACCTTTTCTATTCATTTCACAGTTTCATTTAATGATATTGGCAGATTGGGTTCACATATATTGGGTTTTGTTTTATTGATTTTTATGTCAACAATTTTACTCATCATGTTGAGTAAATTTAAGCATGTTTGAACTTCCTCAACTTTGTGACTGAAAGTGAGTAAGCTCTGTCATCTATATTAATCCTATGCCTTCTAAAATTAAGCCATCTAAAAAGTTTTGAGAAGACTGTCTTGCCTTGTTAGCTTATTGAGTTATTAATGTGAGTGGTAAATTGGTGCAAATATTGGTTGGTCTGTCTTCATTTAGGCAGATAGAAACATTTGTTATCATTCTCTTGATTTCTTAAGGCCTTTATACTGGCATATAATTTTATATTGCCAAATGTTTTTTCATTTGATACAATGAAAAATTTTCATAGTACACAATTGCAACATTGTTCTCGTGGTTTGTTTCATGGTCCAGTTCAGTGGTGGTGAACCTATTACATGCATGCCGCAGTGGGCTATCTCTGATGGCACATGAGCCAAATTGTCCCAGCATTGCTCCAGAGCCGAGCATCGGATAATAGTGCACATAGGGGTCATGCGCATGCTCGGAAAGGAGTAGTATCATCAGATGATGACATCATGAACCATGGCTCATTAGCCATGACTCATCTGGGCACTAGGCTTCTAAAAGGTTTGCTATCACTGGTCTAGATTATTGTATGTAAGTGGTTCTGTCAAGTTCTCAACATTCCCTTGTTCTAGGATCAAACAACCAATCCACAGCATAGAATAAGTTGTTTGTTTTAATAGATTCAGAAAGACTACAGAAAAACAAGCATTTCTTCCGGGGCGAGGAATGCTAAAACTTATGCATCTTGGGTGTTCATGCACAGCTCAGTCAATTGCCATTAAGGTTCCTACTCCATCACTATGGTGATTATCTTGGTGGCTTCTTTGTGCGTCACGTGGGCAGCCACCTTTGATAAGCGTTTCTACACAGATATCTCTCTCTTCAGTTTCTAAACAGATCTACCACTCATCTGACTCATAATTATGGAAAATTCTTAAAGGATCACAGCCCGGTTCATTTATAATAATTAAATAAGGAATTTGACAGATTCATGGTCAATCTTACAAAAACCATTTTGTAGGAATTAGGCAGATCAAGTGGCAACTTCTAAACTTTTAGGAGTCTTCTTTGGAGGATTAAGATTGCTTCTGAATTTTTTCACTGTTGAGGAATATTTCCTGCATTTAAGTAAAATAAAAATATAAAAATAAAAATAATAAAAATAAAAATAAATAAATCAGAATACTGGTTGGTGGCTTTGCTAGTGCTTCTCTACCTGATTTATAAACCTCTGAAGTGGTTGTATCTGGTCCTAGAGCTTTACTTTTTATTATTACTTATAATTAGATTTATAGACCGCCCTTTTCCGTTACAACGGACTCAGGATGATTTACAGCCAGTACTAAAATACAAATATACATATACATATTAAAACTACGCTAAAAATAAAAATTAGTGGGCTGACAATTTAAAATACCTACTCCTTAAAACCAATTTAAAACCTAATTCTTTAAAATTGGGAATGGAGGAGGGGAGGCAGGGCTAGGCCAAACCTGCCTGAACAAACAGATGTGTCTTGAGAGCACAGCGGAAAGATGGAAGCCAGTAATCGCTCAAATCTCTATGGGGAGATCATTCCAGAGGGTGGGAGCTGCCACAGAAAAGGCTCTCCCCCTGGGGATCGCCAGCCTACATTGTCTGGCTGACGGCACCTTGAGGAGGCTCTCTCTGTGGGAGCGGACGGGTCGGTGGGAGGTATCACATGGAAGTATGCGGTCCTGCAGATAACCAGGTCCTATGCCATGGAGCGCTTTAAAGGTGGTTACCAAAATTTCCTAATTAGTTTAATATCGTTTGTTAACCATATTTTACCTATTTCTGTTTTTCCTCTGTGTATGCCTGATTTTCTATTATCCTGTGTATCAACGTATTATATATAGGTCATGGCTAAACTTGTATAAATGGTTGGAAACAAAGTGAAATCCCAGAGATAAACAAAGGGAAATCTTAGAAGGAGTTGTAAAAAAGAAACAGAAATTAAGTTATTACTTAAACCCAAGAAACCCAATAGATAAAAGTGGACGAGATAAAGAGTAAGTCAAGTAAAGGATTAAACTGTTGAGAAGAAAAAAGAGAAGAAAGAAAAAGAGAAGAAAAAAGAGAGAGAGAAGGCAAATGAAGAAAGTAAGAGAAGAAGAAGGGAATAGAGAAGAGGAAGTGAGTAGGAAAGTGAGACTAAGGAAAATATAAACTAATAACCCTAAATAGGGAAAGTTTGAAAACAAATATACATAATAATTAGTGAGAAAGAGATAGAGGAGGGGATATAAAGAAAATGAGGAAGTTGGATAGGGAGATGTAGAAGGATAAGAGGAAGGGGAAATGGCAAGGAGAGAGAAAGAGAATAAGGCAGAATAGAAAGAAGGAAGAGACTATGGACAGGATTGAGATATAAAGATGAAATAGAACAAGTAGAATAACCAAAAACAAACAAACAAACAAACAAACTCACTCCATTTCTAAGACGTCTATAAAAGGGTCATGCATAAGCGCACTAACGTGCCTACCATCCTTGTCCTACTGTCCCCATTTACTTGTACTTATTTATATATTCATATATGTTTTTATTTTTACTTTTTATTATTGTTGATGTTCTATATGCTTGACTAAATAAAAAAAATTAGATGAGAGAAAAGATAGAGAAAGTAAGGAAAGATAAAAGGTGAAAAGGAGAAGGTATTTAAATTCTAGCAGAAGCAGTAGTGAAGAAGAAAAGAGAAAGAAAAGGAAAGAGAAGAGAAGAGAAGAAGGGAAACAAAGAGATAAAAGTGAAAGATGGAAGGGTAGGGAAATAGAAGAGAAGAGAAAGGGAAAGGACAGACCCCACCCCAGAGTAAACCAGATAGCTTATATAAGAGAAAATATCTTATTTGATCAGGAGAAAGATAGTAAGACATAAAGAAAGAAGAAGAAACTCAACAATAGAAAGGAAGATATTAAACAATGTGATGCAGATATATCGTAAATATTAAGATGCTCCCTATTTTCTTACAAGGTCATTACAATGTATAAACTGAGGTCTCGTAAGGTCACCAAAACATCACTAACATAGCGTTATGATAAAGTTAAGAAATGCCCCAAGTTGTGACCAAACTATGAACATGTGAAGGTAACTTGAAACTTCAATTACTAAGAAAATATCAGAATTCTCTTTTGTAATGATTGAAAAGAATCCTACCATACCCCCTCTTTTCCGTATATAACTAGCACAGGAACTGATGTTGCTCTACGAAAAAACTGACCAATCAATACTAACCAACAATGCAAAATAAAACTATGGTTTCGTAAGACCTCATATCATACGACAGAATTTTAAAAAAGGAGGACCCAAATATATGCAGTCCCATAGAAAAGTCGACGATTAAAGGGCTTGAAACCATAGTTTCAAAGACTATGATAAGAACAATATGTATTGGACAATGTAAATGTAACGACAGATACGATATGGAACAAAAGAAAAAAGACAAAAGGAATAAAAGAAAACAAGATACAACAAATAACATCTCAACAACTTGATGAAAGGAAAAAAGGAAACAACTGTATAAATGTCTGTAATGTAAATGTTGTTTTTAAAGTTGTAAGTTTTAATTAAAACAACCTGGAAAGGTTAAAAGAAGCAAAGAAAATACTTTTGATAAAAAATGTAAAAATGTTTTGGAAGGGGATGGAAAGAAGGCTAAACAAGAAGCCTGTAGCAGAGTGGACAGAGAACCTCTGTGGTATAGTGATTAAGAAGTTGGGTCTAATACTGAACAGACACAGGTTCAGGTATATTTTCACCTATAAAAGCTTAGTGTGTCGCTTGGATCCATTCACCATCTCTCAGTTCAACCTGAATTGGAGAAGGAAGTGTTCTATCAGTTGCCTTGAGTTACTGGAGGAAGAATATGAATCTAACAAACAAAGAATCAAAATTGAAATCATTTAGAAAAAAAACTGATGAAATGTTGGAAAGAGCATTTCAGACATTTTCATGGGAATTAAAGGGGGGGAGCAATGGTATGTGAGGGTAAGAGGAAGAGATGCTGCCTAGGAGAGGGAGAAGAGAGAAGAGAGGGAGACTTAATGGTCAGAAGAAGAAACCTAGGAAGGATCTGTCCTAATTGATCAGGCAGTTAAAAGTGGCAAGTACTTTCAGACTTGCAGGATTTTGTTAAATGTAGTCTTACAATAAAGTAGAATGAGCTCATGTTTTCTGTCTGGTTTACCTGGAAGGGCTGAAATGAATTGAATCTTAGGTGCAATAAAAATGTTGGGAAAAATAATAAAGCTGAAGATAATCTAATAAATGTTAACATATGGTTGAGCTTTGCTTTTTAGCAAGTCACTAAGACATAAATGAACATGAGAAAAACATTTACTATACATTGGTTGATTTAGGAAAAAAATGTGATAAATCAATTGGCTTGAAAGATGGAACATTTGGTGCCTTTATGGAGTTGAAGGTCGGTTGCTAAATGCAGCAAAAGCATACAATGTAAGCATGCATGAGAATAAATGGAATACTTAGCAAATAGTTTAATATTGAGCACAGAGTCAGGCAAGGAAGTGTGAAGTATTTATCGATAAATGTAAAAAATGCTTTGTGATGGTGTTAGAGATTGGAGATATGAGTACTTTTGCTTGCAGACATTGCCATGTTATTAGCTAAAAGTCTGAAGGATTTATAAGAATTGTACGTTTGTATGATGCAACAAAGAGTATGGCTCTGCAAATTAATGTATCAAATCTAGCAGTGACTCTTCATCACTGACTATGAGGGGTTTAAGGTGAGAAGGAAAGCTAAGGCATTACTCTTATGTCCTCCCTGTGCCTATCACTTTGTCTGCTCTTTGTCTAAGAGATTTCTAATTTGAATTCACTTCCTTCTGTCTTTCTTCCCAAGCACGCATACACAAAATACATGCTTTTGGATTCTGCTCCTGATAAGATATAGCTAGCTAGATGTCAGGCTTTGTCTAGTCCTATAATTTATTTATTTATGTATTTATTTAGATTTCTATACCGCCCTTCTCCCGAAGGACTCAGGGCGGTGTACAGATAACATAAAAATATATTTCGTGTGGGGGGGAAAGTAACACCTTTTTTTTTTATTGCTATAAAATTCACTTTGGAAGGTGGAAGGTTAAGTTTTGGCCTTTTAACTGTGTATTTTTAATGTTGTATGCCACGCAGAGTCACTCTCTAAGTTGGGCAGCAATATAAATTTAATAAATAAAATAAATAAGATTGTATTATGAAACAAACGTTTGAAGGAAGAGTGAATGGGCTGAAAAGAAGAGGAAGTCAGAAAAAATTGTGACTAAATGGAATTAATGATATCTTCCAGAAAGAGCGGAGTGAACTTAGGAAAGTCAGTTGCAAGTCAGTGAAAGCATGATAGTATATAAAGAATGGTATGCTATTCTCTAGATCCAGTGAGATTTCTTTTTCTTTCTCTCTTGTCTCTTTTGCTTACCATTTTTGTCTGCAGTTTGCATAACACTGGTTGCTCTGAAATTAAATAGCAATACAGGTACAAGTTATATAAGCCTGATAAGAATTCCTGGGAATTTTGTCCAAATATCTAACTTAATCATATTTACACAATTTTTAAATAACATTGTGGGAATGTAAGATTAAAATCAAATGAAAATTTTGTTTGGTGGAAAAAATAAATCATAAAGTGAAGAAGGAAGGAGAGGAGAAGAAGGAAGGGAAGAAGGAAAAGGAAGAAGACCAGGAGAAGGAAGTAAAGAAGAAGGCAAGGTGGAGAGAAAAGAAACTAAGATGTTGAAATAATAGATGATATATGATTGTGGATATTCACTTTGTTAAGATTGTAAAATTAAGTATGCAAAAATCAAAATTCTATTGATCTGAAAAACAATAAAAATTTCTTGAAAAAAAAAGAATTAGTACTCTATGCACATGATATTCATGAATGAGAGATTAAGGATAGATGCACATGATTTAATAGATTTTAAAATCTGCATTTGATACATTTAACTTTCATTTTCCATTTAGGGGATGCTATCAATTCTCTGGCCAGTTTACTAGACATACATATTTGAACACTAGCAATCTTAAGTACTGGTAATTCAATTAACCAAGGAAATAGGCATAAATACGAATGGTCCTAGTTTCAAAGAAGAGTGAATAGGCTTGAATTATGAACATTTTGCATTAATATGAACCTGAAAGCTGATTGTTGGATGTGATAAGACCTGTAGATCAGGGCACTGCCAATCCCTGGTCTGTGGACCGGCTCCAGGCCCTGGCATGCCAGCAACCGGGCCGTGCAATCAAGCCAAGGCCCATCCACGGAATGCAGGCAGCATGCCACACCCGCTCTGACCCACGGAAACACCTTTCTCCACAAAACCCAACCCCTGGTGCCCAAAAGATTGGGGGCCACTGCTGTATATGATGGAAGCAAAGCATGCAGGAAAATAAAATGGATGTTTAGCATATGGTTCAATACTGAGCAGATAAAGCTGTGTGATATCCCACTTCACTGTTTAATGTATTTTCAGAAAATGTATCGAAATGCTTATAGAGACATTGGTTGGGATTGTGACAATAGTACATTTTGTGATAGAAATATGTTCATAATTATCTTTTTATGTGTTATTTGTAAACATTCTGCATCCATGTAAGAAAGTTCATAGCACAATCCATCTCTTCCAGACTCACAAAGGGCCATTCTGTTGGAAAGCAACCATCCAGGCTGGGATTCGGGGAGGGGGGAGGACTCAAGCACAGAATTAGCTTGGACTCTCTACATCAGGGGTGTCAAACTCAATTTCATTGAGGGCCGCTGCCACAGGCCACACCCCCACAAGTGCCACCCCTCCGTGAGCACCTCCCCACGAGTGCCAGCGGCCCCACAGGCCAGATCCAAGGAGGCCACGGGTCAGGTCTGGCTCGCAGGCCTTGAGTTTGACACCCTTGCTCTACATGAACTTAAGAGAGCAGAGTCTAACTTGAACTGAACGTCTTAAAGGCCTTATCTAGTACTTCCCACATGAAAGCTGCCGGTTTAGGGAGATTCCTGTGCAATGGGCAGAGAAAAATAAAAAAACTTTGAACTTTACATGTGTGCACCTGACAAATTCCAAGGTGGCAGAAGTTTTTCTACATCTAGAAAAACCATGGCCATTTTTAAAATTTATTGGTTCTAATGATCTCCCTCTCCCTCTCTCTCCCTACCCCCTCTCTCATCTATTTATCTACCATCTCTATCTGTCTATCTTCAGGACAAATTTAGTCTAATCAAGAGGTCTTATTGCCAGGCTGAGTAGTATAATTTCCTAGACTGATAGTTCTGGGGAATTTTACTTCCATGTCTTGATAACAGAGTAATGGTTTCCATGTTCATGTTGTTTCATGGGTATCTCACGGGTTATTGTAGTTCTGAGTCATCCTGGTCATAACAGTCATAACAGTCATATGTTAGATTAAAGTTCACCTTGAGACAAATGGTGTATGATCTTAAAATGGAAGATAGTACTATGAGTTCTTTGCCATGGTCAGGTTACTTTCTGGCCGAGCAATATCTCAGTGCCATTCTTGCCCACTACAAAGGTGGTTAGGTGGATTAAGATGGGCTTTCCAAATGCCTGATGGAGCCAGATGCTTTTCTGGCAACATTTGGAAGTCTCCATTGAACTGGTGGGCAGTTCCAAAATACTCCCTAGAATAATGAGAAAGCCAAGATGCTAGATGTACTTGCTCCCACATAGCCCTTCTTCAGTCAAATATCTGAGGGTGCATCTGAAATTATTAAGGAAGCTCTGATAATTGAAGTATGGGACCCCCAAAACCAAAAGTGAATATAAGTCTATATTCAAGTTTATATTTGATGTTCCCTGCCCTTCCTGGATTGTTCAGAAGACTTGGTGGGGAGGTGATCAGTTAGATTTGAGAGATGGTAAATGACTCTTAGATAGAAAGTGAGATGCAGCCAACATTTCAAGGAACAGTGGTCCTCTTATCTCTGAAAGAATCTATTTTTCAGTCTGCCTGTATTGACAAGTACCAGACTGTCTTCTTTTTTTAGGAAAGGTATTGGAAAAAGTTATTGTGTCTTAGCATCAAAAGATCCTAAATGAAATGGGCTGATCAGGCTCTTTTCAGACATGATTCTGATCCTTTTTAGATAGAATTCATGGATGTCTACCAATGGAAGATGGGAGGGGGTTTACACCATTCTTGGTGCTTCTAGATTTCTAGATAGCTTTAGATAACATTGATCATGATATCCAGTAGATTGCTTGAGGGACATGGTGGGGGTGTTGGCAGTTGAAAACACTGTTCTGGGATAGTCTATTATATTCAGATATGTATAGGGAATGTCTGTGAACAGCTATGTATTAATTTATGCAGTGAAAGTGCAATTTGTATCTCCAAGTGTAACATAACCAATGGATCTATGTCTTTTAATATTAGTCCCTACGTATTTAGATAAATACTACAAAAAATCCACACTGGATCTGTATAGTAGATTCAGGACCATGACCTTCAATAAGGAGGTTTTATCTTGCAGTGGATTTATTTGGGAGTGATAATAATAATAATTTTAATTTCATTGACAACCCCAGTCCTCCTGCTAAATATGGCATTTTAATTCCAACTTTTAATAAGAGGCTGAAAAGTAATTTCTTACTGATCTACCGTATCCTACTAACATGGAATTCATTTCAACAAGCTGATGAAATTGCTTGATTTCAGTACCCAAATCAGTCAAGGCCATTCTAATAAACATATTTCATTGCGCTATTTTAAAATAGCAATAGACTACAAATACATGTGCTTCAATTACTAGACTTTTAGTGGCATTTTATGTTTGGTAATTTCATAGAGTCTATATAGTAGATCTTTAAAAACTGCACTTCTAAGTGAGCATGCAACAAATCCTTAATGTACCAGTTACTGACCTGAAATGCTCCCTCGTACAACAGTTGCATGCCATAGCACACTTAATCCAAATAACCGCTAACCATCCCCATCCATTCCCTACTCTTTTGAAAGTGCCCCGTGCTCCTTTGCACCAAGAGAGTACTAGCAAGTCTTTCATGCATCTGAAGCTCATGCTCTACTCCATCTACCCACCTGGCTCTACTGTCATCCCCCTCTTCCAGATATCTCCTCCAGATTTACATCATCTATTCCTCCAGATTATTAACCAGCACTATTCCCTCATCTCTGCCACCTTCCCATATTTTTCTTCCCAACATGGCCACAATAAGTAGAAGGCAAACCACTATAGTGAGCACCCCCATATCATCTTCCTTCAAAATTGATAAGGAAAACACATATACCTTGCAAATAATACAGCATTTTAATGTAGGGAAAAGCAACATTGAGAAATGCTGTGGCCTCTGTTCATAACAAGACTGGTGGAATACACACCTGCAATGCAGAAAATATACTTGAAATTCAGAATACATAGTCAAGAATAGTATTACTAGGAAGATTTGACAGCGTACAGTATTCATGGTATACCTCATGCCTCTTCCCCATTCCCTATGTTTGTTTCACACATGAGCAATGAATGCCATAAGAGAGGAATGAATGGCAGGCAGCTTCCAGTGGTTAATCCCCTAAAACCAGAAGTTGTCTGTTGCCCTTTATTACAGCCATTCCTTGAGACAGTACTACCTGTACAAATTTCAATGACAACCTGAGCATATCTTCCAACATTACAGTCCATCTGCTCTCATGGAAGTTGGGAAGAATACTGATGATATCATGATGTCAGGACCATGTTAGATTTGATCATGTAGGATGTAGAAGGATATCAACTTGCCTTTATTTGCCAATAAACTGTTAACTATTTAGTATGATTGTTTGTAAAAGAAGGAAGGCCAATGGTTTAGAGTACAAGAAATACTATTGTAGACCATGTCTGGATGACATATCTTTTATCTCCAAAGTCCAAGGGGTGCCTCAGCAGTCTATGTAACATCATGGCAGGCCCATTCAAGAATATGGTATTCTCAAGCATTCCCACAGGCAGGAGGGATGGAAACATTTCAGTATCATGACATCAACTGGACCCCAAATACATTTGTGCAGATATATGTGTATAACAGAATCAGAATCAGAATGCATTGGCCAAGTGTGTCTGGACACACAAGGAATTTGTCTCCAGTGTACATGCTCTATACATACATACATACATACATACATACATACATACATACATATATACATACATTAAACAAACTGTGATTACAATCATAAGATACATTCATAATCGTTAAGTACATTTATCTTGTCATTCATTGTACATTGTTCTTGGCTTCTCCATGATCTGTGCAAATTTCTGAAGTAAATATTGGGTCGATCTTTTTCTGGGGCTAAGATGTGAATATATACAACTCAACTCATGGAAAACCCAAATTGCAGAAGCCTCTGATGATTTTCTTTCTCATTTTTACCTTTCTGACATCTGACAGGTATATTTCACTCAGGACAAAACAATTTAGCCAAAGATCTCTCAGGATGTATATTTTCTCAAAACAAACATGGTACTTGAGGGGTTTAATCAGTCCTGAATTCCTGCTTGTACTTGGGCAGTCAAAAAAATCTCCATAGGCGCATTGGTGTCCTATCACCAGATCATGAGGGCAACCTTTGAAGCATCCTGACTGAATTTTACAGGAAACCTGCTAGCAAGGATGAATTAGTAGCAGGCACTAGCAAATGAATGGAAAAAAGGTCATAATCATGAGGGAAAGTAGCATCTGAAACAGTCAACCAAATTGGAACGCCATCAGTGTTATATAGCCAACAGCCACCTTCATCCACAGGCATCTGTCCTACTCATGAGACAGAGATCTGATTGGAGAAACAATTTTATGGATGGTGCTTTGTAAAACTGGATGAGACTTCTCAATTAACATTATCAAACCATGTGTAGCAATGCTGGTGCTCCATCTGTGTGTATTTTAATGGGTGGAAAGAGCTTTGATGGAAAATGGCCTGTTTTCCCAGACAAAGTTGGCATGGAGTGACACTGGTCCGAAAACAAGGCCTGGTGCTGCTGTTTTGTTCCAGATAGATTGCTGTGTACCTATTCAGAGTGATTTAGCATGTCAGAGTTTCCCAGCTTGATCTCGAGGGTCTCTGTTGTGGGGACTTGTCATTTAGTTGCTTCGCTGGCTATGGACTTACTGGAGGAATATTTGCTGGCAGCCTGACAGGAAGGGTTGGGACACTGCAGCCAATCGGAGTTGGGAGCTCAGTTCTGCAACTGCAGCTGCCTTTTCAGTGAAGTTGATAATAAGAAGGTTTCAGGTTTTATTCATATTAGCTCCTAGGTGGCATGGGGAGGGTACGGTGGAAGGGAGTGTGTTTGGTATTTGACTGACTCTGATTGGGAACTGTATGCAGAATTTGGGGGCCTTAATGTGATGTGGAGCAGAGGTCTCCAACCTGGGTGACTGTTGCTGGCTGAGGAATTCTGGGAGTTGAAGTCCACAAGTCATAACAGTTGCCCAGGTTGGAGGCCTCTGATGTAGAGCTTAATAGAAATGGACTTTCAAAGTACTCCACCAAAATTTTTGACCCAAGAAATATTCCTAACATATCTTTAGGAATTCAGCTGCTAGTCTCTCTATATCTAGACTGCGCGGTGTGGAAAACATCTTGTCTTTTGCCTGAGCTGGCTATTTCCATTTTTTGGAATCTACATTTTCATATACACGTAGTCCTTGACTTACAACCATGCTGTCAGCAGCTGTTCCCAATTATGACAGTGCTGAACAAATGGTACGGGTCCTTGGATTTCCATTTGTCCCAACATTCCCTGCAATCATGTTTTTGCTGTCTGAGTGCTTGGCAATCCATCTGCACTTATGACCAGTTCCCAAGTGCCCCATGTTCATGTGATTGTCATTTGCAGGCTCACTGCTGTTTTCCCCAGAAAGTCAGTGAGGGAGCCAGAAGGAAAAATTGCAAGTAGCACCCTCTGGGAACCCTCTCCCAGCCCCTCTGCACTTGTACCGCATCAGCTACTCACACATCCTTCTGCACCCTCCCCAGCCTACATGGTGTCCCCTTGTTGCAGCCTCCCAGATCCTCCATGGCTCAAACTGTGCCTCTTGCACATCCCTTTGTCCCTCCACAAACTTTTCTGACCCTCCCTCCCACCATACCCTTCCTGTGCCACAGCTCTTGAATACCCTCCTTAATCCTCCCCCATGCCCCTGTGTATCCTTTGCTAACCCCTCAGCTGACTAGAGTCATTTATCTGCTTGCAACTTACAGCTTCCTGCCTGCTTCCCACTGACTTTGGTTGTGGGAAGCAGCAGGACATTGTCTCTCCTAATGACCTTAACAACAGTTGAGTTTAGCAACCAGAACCGCAAGGATTGTCATAGTTAAATGATGTGGTCGCATTTTATGATCTTATCCCTTTGCAATATAAATTCTCACCAACCGTAAGTCGACTGCTTGTAGGCATATACAAATATTTTTAAAAAGAAAATAATACTTTCCAGACATATAAGTGGAAAATGCTGGTTATGCTTGGTACAGGAATGATGGGATGGTCAGGAGAGATTAAATGTCCTGTATAGATGTGTGTATCTGTTTGTTTAAAGAAGACCGTTCTTTTAAAATAGATTGAACTAGCATAAATACATAATGAGAGAGAACAAGCAAAAGAATAGAAAGAGTGAGTGCAGAAGAATATAAATTAAATCCAGTTGATAAGTAGGATATAATTTTTTTAAGAGGTTGCTCAGGAGTTTAAAACTTTACTCAGAACATCCTGGAAAAGATTTCTGGATAGAAAGGAAGAAGAAGAATCACTTCCAATGTGGAAATCACCTACAAGGGCAAGGCAGGATAACTTCAGGGAATTACATTTTTGCCCCAGATGATCTCTGCTTCCATAAAAAGATGGACAAGAGCCAAATAGTCAGCATAGGCTGTTGACTGATAATGATGTCACCTAAAAGTTCAATGAAATTTTAATAATGGACCTTTGCAAATGCAAATGGCTTGTAAGTGAGCAAATTTAATTAGCAACCTGGAGACAATATTTCCCTGGCTTTTATTTGTGACTTTGTATATCAGAAAAGAAGGACACAGACTAAAGAAGTCAACGGGGCAGGTTCCCAATGGGCAGTTTCTTGGGGAGGGGAAACGCAGGACTGAGGCTATTTTTCTGATTCCTATGTTGGATTGGATCATTCAGTCCTACTCTCTCTGAAATCAATTGTTTGTCCTTCTCCTTCCTTGAAGTTGATATTGTTAAGATTAGGCAATAAATGACACATTGCTAACACCTTGTTGTTTTGTTCTTTTTTTTGCCCCTATCTTGCACAGCTAGAAAAAAGTTGGCACCCCTTCTCAGCCAAGAGGTCCTTTCAGACTTCCTGTTTGGGCGTCCTCTTTTGTCTTAAGGAAAAACAGATTCCACCAGTAGCTTTGTGTGCAGTACACATTTATTCTGTTTTTAAGACTCAGAGCAGTTGCTTTTTTCCCCCTGTTGCCTTTTTTCAAGGCCATATTAGCATTCCCTTTCTTTGTAACTCAATGCTGATACCTTTTTGAAACGGCTATAAAGGCCAGACTTGTTAATTTCAGAGATATATACATATATATTGATATACATATATCAGCCTGTATTTGTTCTGTTCTGTTCCTTTGATAGCTAGAATTCTGGAGATTTATCAAGACTATCAAGCGCTTGAAATCATTTATTCCATATTGTACATCAGTGTTGCTCCCTGTTTACATAGTTTAAATACCATTTACTCTATTCTGATGAACTGATGGTCAAAGAAGATAATAAAATCTCCTGTATTTAAGCAATATATTTTCTCCTCCATATTATGAAAGTAGCATTTACTCATCCAAATCCATGTTTAATACTTACCTTACAAGTTTGGAAAAAGTTGCTTCTAACCTTACATCTCTGCTCCATTCCTTGATCATTTTCTTTTGAAGCATCAATATACATTTGTTTACTAGAAAGAATAGAGACTTACAGGGGGAAAGTTACAGGAATAGAGGTGGAAACCCTGAATCCCACACAAACCAAGATGACATCATCCTTGGCTGAAATCTTTCAGGATGGCTTTCCTCAGGAAAGTGAATTCTGCATTCAGCGTTGCAGTTATGCTAATGGGCCAAACTGTCACATCTATCAAACTGCTGCCATTAATAAAATAGTCAGAAATGATTCATTGATTTTTCATAAAAATGGACCAAAACTCTTTGCCCCTTCTTGAATCGTGGGTCAGTGAGGAACGAGGCAGAGACAAACTGGGGTGAGTGCCTTTATTAGTCACGGTAGTCAGGTACAAAAAATGGCGCCCGACGGGTGGGCTGCCCCCTATATACTCACGCTAGGGTGGCAGCCTGCCAATCAGGGGGCTGGGCATTTCCACGCTTGGCAATGCCTTCCCGGGGGACACAACACCCCCCTTTTCAATTAAAAATATTAATAACCTTAAATGATGAAAGGTCAATTTCTCCAGAATTTGAAAGTTTTGAAATGGAGTTCAGAGGATAAATATTGGACAAAGTTTAGCTCATTCTTCTCTTACACATCTCTGCCCACATACTCCAATCACAGCCTGTCCATCGTTTTTGCAGTTATATCTCTTCCGGCTATCAGATTGCTTGAGAGCATGAAAGGAACCACAGATTTGCAGCCCTCGACACATGCTCTTCTTGTAAGTTTGGAGACTCAGAGGAAGTAGAATTACGGAATATGTCCCATAGGAAAAGATAGTTTTCCCCAAACAATTAGCTGAAAATCCGAGGGGCAGGTTTGTGTTAGCAGTCAGTGAGAACAAATGATGCCACTAAAAATAAAAGAAAAGGGGAAAGATATAAGTGGCTGTACAGATCTCAAAAAGCAGATGCCTTGAAAAATTAGTGCGTGCTTGGCAGCACTAATGTCTTAAGCAGTGTTTCTTGGCAGCACTAATGTCTAAAGCGGTGTTTCTCAACCTCAGTAACTTTAAGACATGTGGACTTCAGCTTCCAGAATTCCACAGCCAGCCATCATTCCCAATTCACTGAGGTTGAGAAACACTGATTTTACCTAATGAATTTCACACTATTTGTCCTCCTAAGGCAGAACATTTTCTTGCCAGTTCAGTTAGTACCTTTCCTCATACCTCCACTGTTCCCCTTTTTCTTTTTCCTTCCTTTCTTCCCTATAACTATCTCTTCTCCTTTGCCCATTTAGTAATTGGCAGCGTATTTTACAATTTTAATCAGTCGTTATTAATACAATTCATATGAAATCATTACTTCGCACAGAGACACATTTAGTGGAAAATTTATGTGGAATTGCCATGATTGATTTCAGGAGGAACTGTCAATCTTGTTGACAAAGTCTGGAAACTGGGATAGATTGTGCCCCACCCCCCCCGTACCTTTCCTTTGAGAATAACCACTCAAAATTCAGAGTCATTGTCCTGTCAGATAAATACAATATTAACAAAAATCTCTCAGCCCCCAGTTTTGGTAGAAGGAATAAAGTGACTTTGAATACTGTCCCAAATTATTTGCCTGTCTGAGCTGAAGTAGCAAATGATGTCCCCTTATAGATCACAGGGTATAATTAGGTTACTTTCATACATGTTGAAGGAAATCTGAGAAATGATCCTCCCCTCTTTAAAAGAAAAACATTATTCAATAAAAACCTCTCTAGTTTTAGACAAAATATTTTGTGCCAACTATCTCTCAATGCTTCAAAAACCAAGGAACATGCTCTTATTGAAAAGAATTTGAAGAAGTAGACTGTTCAATTTCCTATGCCTGGAGGCTTGGGCATTCATAGGAAACATCTAGCTTTATCAAAATGCAGTGTTTCACAACAACCTTTACTCACATCATATGCTTCTGCAATATTGTGACAAATATACACAAAGGATGGGGATTATGTGGTGACACCATGTTGTCATTTTGCTCACCCTGAAGTTGCTGCTTCTATCTATGATTGCTTTACCAGGCAGGATCAAACATCCAAATTAAGATTTGCCTTAATCTGAGGTCATCATGAGGTTGGGCCAGGTACATCCAAAACTACTTACCTGCTTAATGTCAATGGTGTGGTACAGAAGATTTGGTCACAAAAGATGTAATGGCTAATGGTTTGTGCTGTCATAGCATGAAAAGAATATAACTGAACAATTCTCTAGTGAAAGAGAAGGGGAAAATTTCTCCCATGGAACAATGCTTTTGTTTCCCTTTTCTCCTTTACTCTTAAATATTTTATTCAAAATGACATAAAAGCACTTTAACTATCTGATTAAGTAGGTTCAGGCCTTCTCCCATGTCTCTCATAATGATAAATTATTACATTTGTTGTGTCCTATGTGTGGGCGTGATTTCACAAATCAAATCTAAGGCTCCAGTCTTATATAATTTATATGATTAGGAAGTGCACACTGCTGAAAATATGAGCATTTTGTTCTGAATGGGTACAAAAGATATCAGTAACAATATTTGAATAAGATTATATTCCAATCTCTAAAAATTCAGGGGTTCAAAGGTTTTTTGCTCTTCTATTGTAAAATGACTGATTTCTTTGACAATATGATTTTAAAAATATTAGTGAAACAAATTTATTTCCTTCTAAAGTGGAAGATTTGCTAAAGAAATCTCTAAATCTAGAAGCTACAATATGTCCATTTCTACAGCAATACTTGATGAAAGTTAATTTAGTTGTTTTATTACAATAATGTAACAGCCACAGTAGTTTCTGCCTCACATAGTAGTGTTCTCTGCAGCTGAAGGGTGTGTTTTTGGAAACATGAACATGCTTTAAAAGCATGGAGAAGTAAGACACAATTTTATCTGTTTTTATAGTGGAATTTTATTAATTTTTCATCTCACATTAATTGTGAGATAATTTTTCATCTCACAAAAAAGTAACACCCATCTCACCATCAAGCAACTCTATAATAAAATGATTTATTATAAAGTAACTAGTCAAAACAGATATCCCAAGCGGCACCCAATCTATAAGGATGAATAGAGGAGACAGCGATAGCAGGAAATTAGTGAATACTTTTCGTACTAGTCTATGTTTCAATGGGGGATCCATATTTCTGTATCTGCCTGATTACTAACCATCCTTGCCTTGTATAAACCTTGACATTGTTAACTTTGTGCTAGCAACATATCTAAATTAAATACATGGCTTCTTAGTTTGATGGAATACAGAAAAGTGAATATGCATGATAATCACAATGGCTGTGAATATGATTTCTGATTATTTAGCAATTTCCCATCTATGAATCTATTCATGTTTTATATCCAAGAGAAAAAGGTTTATTGATTTAATAAATAAGAGCACAGAGTGTGAATTTTCTGGACACTTTCCCAGCTCATCAATATCCGTGATGTAATAGGCTGGTCATAAACCTTTTATATTGCATTCTTGATCATTAGAAGTGTAGTTTTTATACTTTTTAATTTTTTTAGGTTTTTTTAAACCTATAATTCTTGATGGTGATGTCAATCCACCGACTTCAATCTTATACTAAGATAAGATATATGGAGTTGGAGGGCTTCCGGTTGGCTCCGCATCGGCGAAAAGACTGGCTTTTTAAGCTCGCCGGCTTCGGGATCGCGTCGAGCCGCCTGACAGCTTAAAAACAGCTGTAAGGCGGCGAAAAAGCC